>JAQIWG010000237.1:0-39636 GCA_034695025.1 Chamaedrilus cognettii
TCGTCGAGGCGCGCTGCGTGTCGAGGAGGAGGCTGGAGTGGATGCTTTGCTAAGCAAAGTCGCTAAGTCGCAGTCAAAAAGTCGCAAAGTGCATTCTAACTAAAATATCTGACTAGCGGTTAACATTAGTATACAAGTTAGACTGTTGGTCCATTTTATTATCCACTCTTTAGCCTATATAGTGAAAATGAAAAATATTTTAAGCGTAATTAAAATACGATAGGGTTCAAATATTTTGTTGTTGAAATATTGACCCTGAATCATGATAATAGAAAAAATAGTTTATAATTTCACATCCTGCCCCACAATTTTATATTACGATTTATTGATACCCTAATGATCAGGGACATAATTTCAACTCACAATCAAACAGCTAAAAATTAAAATTAGCAGGCCCATTATATATATTTAGACCATTATTCAATTTCTTATTATTAGGCCGAGTGGTTAGGCCTACACATATTCCAGTTTCAATCCTCTCTCTTTTAGACTTTGAGCACGAATGTATCCGTTTCCGTCTACTTAATTACTCGTGGTTAGAGCTTTTGGTGCTTCTATCTTGTTGCTACTCTTATATTTGGCAGCAAAATGTCATGAAACGTTGAATAAATCATCAATACTGTTTTTGAACCAATAATTGAGCCGATTGTGAATTTTACGTGAATATTTAACATAGAGCACGTGTTAAAATGTCAGAATAATAAAATTTTCATTGGAGTTCAAGTTGCGATAGCTCAACCGAGCTGATCATTGCATCATATACGTAAAAAAAGACACGAGGGAAGTATTGTTGTAAAGGTTTAGGATTAATTAGGAGCGCGAGCCCTGGTGATGGCTGCGCTTCAGGGGGAAGAACTGCTGGCCCTGTTCACGAGGGTCGGGCTGAGCGAGCTCAAGGCTAAGGAAACGATCCGCAACGAGCCCCTCAGCCTTACCTTCAGGGACGTTATAGCCGAGGTGAGCCGCTCGTGTCGCGTGTTGGCCTGTTTGCTGGATTATATTCTAAAGGGCAAAAATTCAGGTAGATTCCTTGAAGCCTCATGGCCTAATCGAATGCATTTAACAAGTCTGAAGCAATGAAACAATTTGAGCTTAAAACGATCGTATTCAAAACAAGGATTGGGCTATCGGATTTCGTGTAGCTTGTGCCGTGATTTCGAGTACCCGGTAGATTATACGGTACCGTTTTTGTTTATTTTATGGGTGATTACCGTATAGAACACAGTTAGGTTAAATCCTAACGGGTCTCTAACCCTAATTTAATGGTTGCGTTTCATGTATTGAACATATACTGTTATTTGACCCTTTCCGAAATTGGCTCAAAAGGTGGCAAATTGTGGCAAAATGGCCCAATTTTCTTGTTTTTGTTTCGACAAATCTGTTGCAATTCATTATCGGCAAATCGGTTCTCAGCAAATCTGGCTGTTTGCACGCAGGCGAGTGTGGTGTCAAACGGGGGCATAGACAAGACGTCAGGCGTGCTGCTGTACAACATAGCGACGCGGCTGAAGGCTCAGATCCTTCAGCACCGCTGCCTGCTCGCCCAGTATGTCGCGCAGAAGAAGATCGCCAATGAGCTCCAGCTCAACGGTACGCATTTTTTGTTTTGTCGCTCAGCTCGATCTCGATGTTGATTCATCAAGTCAGTACGCATTCATGCTTTTAATCATTAGCCAGAACTCGAGCAATCTTGGCTCTGATCTCCTTTACCGTATCTTAGTTGAGAGCTTAAGAATCGCGAGTGCTGTGTGTGCACTGTGTGATAACAAAGATTATTACGGTTTGTTTCAGTGCTTTGAGGCCAAGCACATAACCGTTTCACCTTCTTTAGTTGCTGTGTACAACTCACTGGTTAAGCACCGGGCTGCAGACATATTCTCTTTTTATCCCAGTCTACAGAGGTACCCTGACCCTTACAGTTTCACTTTTCGGTAGTATTTGTCGAATCTGAAAAGAAAAAAAAATAAAGACCGCCCTCAACCCGGGCCCGTGTAATATGTTGTAGCTGCGATGGAGTACCTGCTTCAGCACCCAGATAGGGCGGTCGCCGTGGCAAAGTTTGAGACCGCTGCCGGAGTGGGTGTCGTCATCACTCCGGAGCAGATCAGCGTCGCGGTGAGTTCTGATTGGGTCGCCACCGAGTACCGAATTGATTTAAGTAGATCGAGGCAGTTGATCACCGAGTGCTGAATTGATTTAAATTGGTGAAGAGAGTGTGCTGATCAGGCTATTTGCATATTTATGGTTGCGTTTTCCATTCTTGTTTGGTTTTTGTTAGCTGATTCATAGATGTATTCCAATGTCGATCTCTCTTCCATTGTTGGTGCAAGGCTTTGATGACATCTCTGGCATCGAAACTAACTTTAAATACACTATTATGATGCTAAATTGATGAATAAGTCAAAACGATGTGCGTTATTGATGGTGTTAGGCTAGGGCAGTGTACGTATCATAGCATGATTTATGATGCTGGATCAAATCTGTTTATGATGCTAGGTCAAACCAGCGTTTCAAAGTGTCTTTCAGGGGGCAGTGGCTTGCTGTTGGCAGGATTGATTTAACTAGATTCAGACCCTTAAATCTAGTCGCCAAGCTGGTATCATTCACTTGTGTGATTTTATTAGGTCGTGTAAGTGCTCCACTGAGTGCTTGTAACGCTATGTAATGTTAAGGACGTCTTCATCAATGGCTCACGCCAATTGCAGGTGAAGTCGGTGATAGAGGCGAACAAGGGAGAGCTGTTGGAGAAACGCTATCGTTTCAACAGTGGCCTGCTTATGGGTGCGACAATGCTAAACTAATGCTTGAAGTGCATTGAAAATATTTGTATAGTTACACGCTTGAGTTTAGTTCTTGCCTAAGTGACGAAGGAGGAGATTAATGTATAACTTTCGCACGGGTACATGTATACGAGCGCATTCAATGCTCAGCTAGCGATATACATAATGGTGACTGAAGGGTTCCATAATCTATATTTCTATATGGATTTTAATAGACGGCTGTCCTCTTCAGAAGCTATTAATTGTTATACGGAAGGTTGTTGATTTAGAAGTGTAGCATGTTGACTTCCGGCTAAGTGGATATTTCAGCATAAATTGATGTTAGATCAGTGCAGTATACCCTGCTGTTTGCGAACAAACCTTGCATCATTTATGAAATATTATAGACATAGATTTCACCAAGCAGTGAAATAGGATGTGAAGATTGTATATAAATCTTTTTACTTTCGCCGCTTGCGCTGTCATTACTAATCTAGTGAGATGTATGATTATCGTGGCACTCTATAAGATAGAGAGCATATACAAACACTTTACATTGTGCAACTGTACATGTTAGCCAGCTTCATTAAATATCTTTTGTTTTTAACTATTTTGTACTGCGCTGGACTGTAGCTCGGGTTGTTTTTCAGCGGACGTTCGGAAACAGCTCCAGTGGGCCGATGGAAAGGCTATCAAGAATGAAATAGACCTCCAGGTTATGGCTCCTTGCACTCATTTGGCAGTACGGTAGCCAATCAGATAAGTCCACCTGATGCTTCTGGGAAGTAAATTATCTGTTTTGTGCGTGTATGTTCGTAATATGTTATGCAAGCTGTTTTTGTCAATTGTTTGATGATTTTAGAATTATTGTCTGCGCCTCAGTTGTCAATCATGTAATAATTATTATTCAATCGATAATTGTCATATCTGATAAACCAGAATGGCCGCACTGGAATGAAATGACTCTAAAAGAGTGCAAACAGGACTTTTTTTCTCCGCACACGCACTTTCAAAATGAGAGGAAACATTGGCTATGTAGGATGTTAAATGGTAATGTTGTTGCACCTGACACTGATTTGCTTATGTCTAACTTGTGGCATGTTGCTCAAATTATAAAAATGAACCCGATGTCAAAATTTGTTATTAATTTAAACGCGAGCAATAATGATGAATGCGCTTTTAGGTATTGGCCCTGCTCGGACCAAAGACAGAGGAAGATTCCAGGCCTCTGCTCAAAGTCAAGGTAATCTTATTTGTGCCTGCAGCAGTGCGACTGTTCCTGGCTAAGTGGTTCTCAAACTTTCCCGATACCGTACTTAAATTTTTATGGACGATCATTATTGAAGAAACGGTCATCGTTCATTCAAGATTGTGTGACTTTCCCGGAGCTTTGTAATTTGACGCTAGTTTTATGTTCTAATGTTGATATAAAGTTCTTATGTCAGCCTTTTGAATTTGAAGCAGTATTGTATCTCTGTAACTACTTGAATACAGTTTTGTGAAGCTATATTTCAGTGATATCTACAGTGGATTAAACAGAGTTGCTGACTTGTTGCTTATAGGAGTCCAAGCAGGAAGTGAGTAAGACAGAGTCTGCGTCAAAGAGCGCTGCCGCAGAAGTTGTGGGTTACACTACTGACGGAAGTATGTTCAAAACTGTTTATTTGTGTATTTAAAATTTCTGGTTTGCATTTCAGTACTTAAACAATTTCGATATATTTGTGATTTTGATTCATTTTGAATTTATTTATTTATTTATTTATTTTGGAAGCTGTGCTTGAGCAATGTACCTTATTCGTACCTACTTTTTTCTTCCGTGTTTGAATGATAATGATCTTGATTTATTTCTCATGGAGTCTGCATGCAGTACAGCCATATTTAGCTCTTTGTTTAGTTTGTCACTGTTTAGGTAGGATTGTTTATCGGTTTATTTCGCCGCTGTTCAGTGGTCATGTCAGATGGGTCGACGGCGAGCTTCAGTGAGCTGGCAGGAGACGCGCTGCGCTTTCACAAACCAGGTAGTAAATACAGTGCGGATTTTTGTAATACGTTGGCACTTCCTGGATGTGTAAATCTGCGAATGATTAAGTTAGAATTAGATGCGTGAAATTTAGAACGGCTGTAGAATCCTGGAGTGTTTTGTCATCCGTCACAGATATTTTCTCGCATTTAATTTCATTTCATTTCACAGGTAGTTCAGACTTACTTTGGGAATTTAGAATTGCACGAACTCTGTAGTATTATTTATTCAGGGATATTTAAGGCGCACATTGTGGAATGTATATTCTGTGTGTGTTGCTGTTGGAATTAATTTTTTATATATATATATATATATATATAGGCCTATTATACAAGGACCCCGTAGATGTTCTCGGAATCCGAAGCTGACTTTAAACCATTTTGATGCTTATGTTGATTACTTTACAATGAGGAACAGAATGAGATGGTGCGTGAAGAATGATGGTGAGTTGTATTGCTTGTTTGGTCCATCAGGAGAGAATTACAAGACAGATGGCTACATCATCACACCCAGTACAATGAAGCTGCTCCAGAAACATCTCAAGGAGACCAATGGCAAGGTGCGTATCAACTCCAACTAGCCAATCACTGCACGGCGCGCGCGTATCATCTTGGTGTCATTGATGCGATAGCTTTGAGACCTGTATGGCTTTGGTGATTAAAAGGATTCAGTTACTGTGTTCCATTTAATTGAATTGGAAGTGTTTCAGTGGAATTTAAGGATTGAATTTGGCAGAGTTGCAATGGAAAATCTTTCAATCTATCCATCTTTGCGCATGCATTCTGTGTAGTATCAATATAGAGAGGAATATAAGCATCAAGACAAAGATAAGTAAGCAATGTTTAGAGAAAGGCTCCAGTTGATTTTAATATTATTTGTTACATCATGCTGGATATTGAGCGAGAGTTAACGGTTTTTAATATATCAGAGTTTCAAAGTTGACTCTTGAATTTATTAATTAAAGAGTCTACTTTAAATGTGGTCCACAGCGAGTTTCATAACGAATTCTCAAGTGTCTTTCGTTTGCACAGATTTTGAGCTGAATGTGAAAATGTCCTTCGTTGGCACGGATTCCGAGCTAAATGTTAAAGTGTCTTGAATTGACGCAGATCATGACTCGGTTTCCCCCGGAACCCAACGGTATTCTGCACATTGGTCATGCCAAGGCCATCAACTTCAACTTTGGCTTTGCAAAGGTTCGTCGCTCAAATTTCTCTAAGTTAGCAAGTTTTACTTCAAAATGCGAGGAATAATAGCATTGCTTGATGGTACAGTGGGGCATGTGTGTCTAACGATACAGGTTATGTGTTCAGTTCATATCGCTGTCGACTAATATGAGTTATTGGCGTTCATAGGAGATGAGCGTTCGGAGAATTGAGAAAATTAGCCGGACAGAGAAAAGAACAAACGAGGAGGTGCTAGCAAGAGTTGAGAAAAAGGTACATTTTTGGAAATGATTGTGCAGAGAAAGACTGGATCGGGCATGTAGGGAGAGGAGAGCGATTGAAGATCAATATTCTGGAGAAAGAATTCCGATAATTTTTGAGAATTTTGTCACGGACTGAACAAGAATATGATGCAGAAAAAGTTGCAACTTATTATTGGTTTCAATCTATAATTGTTATTTATACACGAAGAAGTGTTGCAGGCTCATGATGGCTGCTGCTATCTGAGATTTGACGACACAAACCCCGAGAAAGAAGAAGAGAAGTTCTTCACCGGCATACAGGACATGGTCGACTGGCTTGGTAAGCAATGGTCGAACTATATTATTAGTAATTCTATTTTTTGCTATACTTTATTGGGATATTTTATAAATATGGCTTTTGCAATGAACAAATTTTAATTAGTAATTTTTGGCTTTTGAACCTTGAAGCAACTGCATATGCAAATGCATAAGAATATGAAATTGCTGGCTTCGTTGTCAGTTTCAAGTTACAGATACGAAATACAGATATGAAATGCTCTCATTGCAAAGGCAATCTACATAAAAATGCAGCAGAACTATTTTCCGCATCGCCACAGGATACAAGCCATACAAGATAACGCACAGCTCGGACTACTTTCAGGAGCTTTACGATCTCGCCGTCGAGCTGATACGCCGCGGTCAAGCCTACGTGTGTCACCAGAGGGCCGACGAGATAAAGGGTTTTAACCCCCCGCCCTCCCCCTGGAGGGAGAGGCCCATCGAGGAGTCACTCGTCCTCTTTGAGGTGTGTTCCTTTGTCAGACCTCGTTATCTTGATTTATAATGTTTGTTTATTTTACAGATATATTATTAAGCGAGCACTGTGTTGTAGTGGTTAGGGCGTTAGACAAGAGTTCAGAGACCAGGGTTCAAGCCCTGGCGCCTCCCAACTATGATACCATGCGTTACAAGCCCTTCAGCATGGCTGTTAAGCACACAGGCATCGCAAGCCGCTAGCCCCGTGCCAGATAATTATTTATTTGGTTGGCGTCAGAATGGGCATCCAGCCTTACAAATAGCGGTTAGTTAATTCTTTAGTTTTGTAATATATCTTGTTTATACTTTTATTTACACTGTAGCCTTTAGCTCGGCTACACAAAGTTCTTAAACTTAATAACCATTTGCTAAACCTGCGTTTACGGGCACTCGTTGTGTGTACCGACTCGTTGTGTGTACCGACTCGTTGTGTGTACCGACTCGTTGTGTGTACCGACTCGTTGTGTGTACCGACTCGTGTGTACTGACTCGTTGTGTGTACCGACTCGTTGTGTGCACCGACTGATTTATCTGTGCTAGGATATGCGGAAGGGTAAGATCAATGAGGGGGATGCAATCCTGCGTATGAAGACCACACTGGAGGAAGGGAAGCAGGACCCGGTAGCATACAGGATCAAGTTCACTCCGCACCACCGATCCAAGGATAAATGGTATGTATTTATATACGCCTTTCTGCAGTTGCTTCCGTGTTTTACTAGTTCAAATATATTTCTTGTTCACTGACTATGATCTTTGATCAGGCTACGAGGAATGGATGTCGAAGCTGGGAGCCTGGTACAGGAGTTGTGAAGTTGGATTTATTTGTGGACTGTGTATGTTTTTAGCACATTTCGCTGAACTGAAATCATTGCTGAACAGAATATTAAAGAGCTTTTTTATTTACCCGAAGTTAAATTAAATTTTATTTTTGTGTTTTTCTGGCTAAGTGTCTGTATCTGTATGTGTTTGTTTTATGTTTGTATGTTTTGCGCTCCCTGCTTACGATCTGTTTGTCTGACTAGATGTATCACTAATTGTATCTGTGTTTGTCTGGCCAGGTGTATCTACCCTACATATGACTACACACACTGCTTGTGTGACTCCATAGAGAACATCTCTCATTCTCTCTGTACGAAAGAGTTTCAGTCCAGGTAACGTTTGATTTAGGTTAGGGTTGTTTCAGATAAGGCAAAGGTTAGTTTTGATTGGACGTAGGGTGGTAAGTAAGGGCAAATATTTGTTTTTGTGACATCATGTTCTTGCTTATCATTTATTGTTCTGTTTAAATCAAGATACCACTTTGATAATTATTTTTAGATAAGTCATATCATCTGTCTATTTGCGTGTACATTGGCTGGTTGTACTGCAGCCGTATTCAACTGTTCCTTGATTGGTGGTTGTTCTGTTTGGCTGTAGACGCTCGTCGTACTATTGGCTGTGCAATGTCCTTGACCTCTACTGTCCCGTCCAATGGGAGTACGGCAGGTTGAACATGCACTATACGGTCGTGTCCAAGCGCAAGATCGGTAAACTGATCAGCGAACGCGTCGTCCGGTAGGCTAGGCACCGATTTTATGAAAAGTCTTTAGTTGAGGATCATGTTTAGTTGAGGATCATGTTTATTTGAGGATCATGTTTAGTTGAGGATCATATTTAGTTCAGGATCATGTTTATTTGAGGATCATATTTAGTTGAGAACAGGTCCTGATCTGTGTCTTAAAAAAAAATCGCCAAACATCCGCCAGACGACTTAATTTCGCCGGGCCGTACTTTTTTCGCCAAATTTGTTACACATTTTCATTTGTTTCTTTTGAGTGCATTTGAGTAATGTAAAATTTATTGCTCTTTTCATCACCATAAGATATTGCCAGTTATTCAGAGTCTAAGAACACAGGATAGTATAACATTCGCCAAGGGCTTTCGCCAAATGGAAAAAAAATCGCAAACTTCTCAAGATATTCTTTTTTGGCGATTTTGGCAACTGGCAGATGCTGCCGCTGTTCTTTTTGATATGGGCGTTTAAAAGTATTATCCATTTGGCCGTTTAAAGGTTCATCCTCACTGGGTTGAAGCCTGTTGGCCTGATATGGGAGAGGGAGCTGGCCGTTAATTAACACATGTGTCAATTATACACAGTGTGTCAGTCACTGCCGCACACGTTTGCAAGTTGTAGCATTTCAGTTATTTATTCTGTTAAGTCTTTAATTGGCCTATCTTTTACTGCTATGTAGTGTTGCGAGTTTTGACAATTTGTGTTTGAGTTACCGTATAGTAACTAACAATTACCGTAATATGATTACAGCATTTGTTAATCGGGGAGGGATGAAATCATAAAAGTCATAGAAATGAGTGTTGCCCAATACAAGATATCATGAAAAATATTGTCAGGGATTATGGAAGAGCAGTGCACTAAATCGACTGCAAAATGGCGAAAGGGGTGGAAATGTTTGAAATGATAAATTTAAGTTATGATTTTGGAGGAAATTTATGCTCAGAGAATACACAATGAACACGTAAAAAATTCACATTGCGTAAAAAATTTACATTGCGTGTATTATTTTATTGCAAGGTATTGCCGTAACGCAACGTCTGTAATTATCGTCATTGCCGCTCGCAGCACCCTAAGATGCATACGCAATGGTATTTGTGAAAAGTGCTTCTTTTGAACCACTGATCTACTATATCATGGATGTTGGTTGAATTTGATGCTAGATTTTAAGATATATTGTCAGTTTCTGAGGGATGATCCATCTTGCCTTCGAAGGTTTCTATCTTCTTTACTAGGGTGAAGCTTTGGCATGTGATGGAAGAGGGAGCTGGCCGTTAATTAACACATGTGTCTGTCATACACAACGTGTCAGTCACTGCCAAACATGTTTGCAAGTTGTTGCATTTTTAAAAATTCAGCTACTTAAGCATTTAATTGATTTATCCTTCGCTGCTATGATCTCACACTGCATTCTATAGATCCGTTTGTTGTGTTGTTTTGTCAGGGACTGGGACGACCCACGCCTCTTCACCCTCACCGCCCTGCGCAGGAGGGGCTTCCCCCCCGAGGCCATCAACATGTTCTGCGGAAAGGTGAGTCTTTCTTTGTTTGAAATGCCATACCGATCTTGTTCACAAGTATCTATCCAGAGGTTGAGTTAAAGAGTAAGCCTATGCGGTGATTTTTATTTCTCATTTGCTTAATCTCGTTGGTTCACGCGATTACTAAATTGCATTTAGATAGAAACTGTTGCATGAAGAAACATACTTTAGGAAAAATGTAATTTAGATCCTGAAATGCATGGAATTTTGAGCGTGACTTATTGTTCATACAATCTGATTTGTTAGTAGCTATGGGGGTCTGATTTTAGAGATGTACCTTGTCTGCTACCTGACAAACCATTCTCGTCGAAGAAGGAATTTTATGGTGGCACATAACTGTAATTCCAAAAACATCAAATTTGTTATTTACCATTATGTAAGATGACAATTATTTATTTTCACATTAAACTTCGTTACTTTAAATGGAAATGTGCAATAATATAGTTTGAAATTCATGACCTCATGGTAGCTTTGTGACGTCATGAAATAGTTTGAATCGAAACGAACAATCTAGGATCATGATTTAAATCCAAGATCAGGATGATCTGAATGCTAATTGATGCATGTGGTTCAGCATTGTGTTCTATGTGCACAGGTAGGGGTGACGATGGCCCAAGCGACCTTCGACCCGTCCATGCTGGAGGCTTGCGTCAGGGACGTCCTCAACATCACTGCGCCCAGGTATAGGCGCCGAATACTAATTTCTTTTCACTGGTTGTCAAGCACTCTGATTGGTTCCCATCATAATTAGCTGCAATTTCACACTGGATGAAGTTATGGCTGGCAATAACGCACGGAATGCATTGCAAAATTGGCATTGGTTCATCTCGTGTAGAATAAGTTATAGTATTTGGTGTACGTTGAGGCTAGAGTCCATTTCGGTAATTAATAATGTTTTTCAAGGTGAATATTAGTGCTAAAGCAGAATTGTGCCCATACCGACACAGTTCCCATAAAAATCCCTAACATTGACGTCGGCATTGATGGAGAAGTGTCGCCCCCTGGTGCAGGGTGATGGCGGTGCTGGAGCCCCTGAGAGTGACGATAGTCGACCTGCCTCCTGATGCGCCCCCCAGTGTCCCGGTGCCTAACTTCCCCGCAGATCCCAGCAAGGGGTCGCACGGGGTCGCCCTGGGAAGGACGCTGTACATTGAACGCGATGACTTCAGAGAGGTCAGAATTCAATACCTCTGCTGGAATGTATCAGTTGGATATGTGACTGTGATGTCTCGGCAGGGCTTGATCTGCCAGTTGCCAAAATTGCCCAAAAAGACTTTTTCATCGGTGAAGATTTTTTTGTTTCATTTGGCGAAAGCTTCTGGCAAGCTTTTTATTCATCTTTCTTAGAATCTCAATTACTGGCTCTATGGTGATGAACAGAGCTATTAATTTGATGTATTCCAGCGCACCAGTATTAAGAGAACAAATGTGTAACAATTTTGTCGAAAAAAGTACGGCCTGGCGAAGAAAAGTCTTTTGGCGAATTTTTCAGGAATATTTTCAAGACCCAGATCAGGCCCTGCGTCCCGGTCTTCCGGATTGGACACGATGTTAGCAATTGTTAAAATTATTTGAGTGTGCTTGGTTTCATCATATAAAATTGTACAAGGTGATTTTATTATGCGATGTCAATTTTCCGTTTTATATTTATGATTTCGTGAACTAAAAAAGATCCATTCAGCCACCGAAAGGCTTCATCCTCACTGGGTTGAAGCCTGTTGGCCTGATATGGGAGAGGGAGCTGGCCGTTAATTAACACACGTGTCAATTATACACAGTGTGTCAGTCACTGCCATACACGCCTATTTAGCGCTGCGAGTTTTGATATTTACTGTTCATCTGGTACAATTGCTGCATTTTGGTATTGACGGAGGGGTGAAATTGTATTTATTTACAAACTGTTAACTGTCCAAGTCATGGAAAATATTTTAAAATGTTTCGGCAATGATCTTTTCGCAGGTAATTGCTGTAACGTATGCTGGCTGTTGTCGGTCAATTATGGTAATTGCTGGTAACCTTACTACCGCTCGTAACATTTAGAATTTTGTCAGTGTATTTTGTTCCCGAAATTTTTTATGCCTTATTTGTGATTGGTAACGCTACGCAGACGGCCGACAGTAACTACAAGAGACTAACCAGTGCGCAGCCTGTGGGCCTGCGACACGCTAACTACGTCATCGCGGTCAACAACATCATCAGGGTACCGTGCTGCACTCGTCGCAGTACATTGTTATGTTGTAAATGTAAATCTTGACAAAAAATACTTCATTAGGGGTTATCGAAGCGCGGTGCACTGAAATGACCAGAAAAGGTTCAAAATAGATCAAAATATTTATAGTTAATATTGTGGGGGAAATGTATGCTTCAAAATAGTCGGGGAACTAAGAATTGGTTTGCAGCCCAGAGCCCTCTGGGCGAGTCATAAAAGGCGACTAAAGAAGGGGAAGCGGGTATTACTTGGCCCCGAGGCACTAGGCTGGACTGGATAATTACTGATAACAAAATTATCGCTCGCAACTCAACGCTCTACAACTCTGGTTGTGGTGGCGGTAGGACGAGGCGGGCATGGTGGTGGAGCTGGAGGTGTCGTGCAAGAAATGCGAGTCCGTCAAACCCAAGGCGTACATCCACTGGGTCTCCGATCCGCTCCACTGCGAGATCAGACTCTACGAACGACTGTAAGTTGGTCCTTGCAAAATATCAGCGATTGTAGGCAATGGATGTTATTGGAAGTGTTTGCAGAAATACTTTCCTTGCTTAGATTGATTGCGTGTTTTGCTACCTTTGCCATTTTATTAATTTTTTGGGTCATTTTTGTGTACTAAAAATATTTTGTTTGTTAACGTATTGCACTTGCGCAACATGTGTATGACAGACGTTGGCTTTCACACTATGGACACTAAGATTATGTATGCCTATATATGGATCCATGCTAAAACAGACTCAGATTCAATTAATTATTTGTTATTATTTTGATAGGGTCAATTTTGTTTTATGACGTTAAAGCTTAGCAATTTTTAGTTGCTCAAGTACAACCCATTTGGCCACTGAGAGACTTCATCCTGGTTCTAGATTGAAGCCTGTTGGCCTGATATGGGAGATAGACCTGGCCGTTAATTAACACATGTGCTAATCATACACAGTGTGTCAGTCACTGCCAAACATGTTCACCATGTAGCATTTCTACTGTTTATGCTATTGACCGTTAATCCCTAGTCTGATTTTTTAGTCAAAATGCATTTTGCGGCTCTGCCGCTCTGCGGCTCTGCCGCTCTGTGGTCCCGGGTCATCTCTAGAAGGCATTTCTAGCAATTTACTCATCTAGAAATACAAGGTTTATGAAAAAAGGTTGTTGATTTGTACAGGATTTAACCCCTAGTCGGATACTTTAGTTAAAATGAATTAGCAAAATGGCGCTATTTTTAAGCCTTTTTCGTGATTTTTCTTCACTAAAATGCAGCAGAACCAATGAGGCATTAAGTGCATAAATGGCTATTTAGGCAGCTTTCCGTTAGCAGTACTGTATGCATATTGTACGCTTAATTTGAAACTTTTTAGAGGAATAATTATCATGATTTCAATTATCCTGCATACCAATATTACTGTTTTTGCTCTGTTTTATATTAGTGTTTACTTGTCCAGTTGTTAATCCATTGGTTGGAGTCACGTGTTTGATTCGCCGGATTGTTGTCTCAGATTCGCTCACAAGAACCCCGAGGATGCTGCTGAAGTACCCGGAGGCTTTCTCACCGACTGCAACCAAGTAAGTTTATCATGTCGGACTTCTTCTTTAACTGTGAACAGGTTGGCTGTCTTGACTCTGCTGAGTGGGGTGCGTTTCAAAGCGACAAGGTTTTGAGTGATCTGAAACGATATCATACAATGTCTTGCCAGGGAAGATAGTTGGTCACTGTGAACTATTCTCAATGATTCTATTGTAACCCAACCTACATGTGAGAATGAAGTCACCTAAATCTGTCCATCTAGTCTTTGTGTAGCTCGTTACTAGCACTTTTCTCGTATGTTAGACATGAGTGATGTGTACAACACTTTAGACTCGTTGCCTATATGTCTTATTGTCTTTCTGTATGCCTTTTTGTGTTTCTGCCTGTCTGTATATCCAGAGCTAAGTTTAGCACACTTACTATGTTGAAAATAATGTTTGACGGCATATTGTACACTTAATTTGAAACAGACAGGCGTAGTATTAAGCTTGAAAATCTGCTATCGTGGCGTAGGCTTACGCAGTTTTTAAAGGCAGTTGCACTACGTCTATTTAGAACAGGTATAGCGATACTACGTTTTATCAGATCTACACGTAACCCTGTGTATGCCTGTTTGTCTGTATCTCTCTGCGTGTGTATCTACAGAACACCCTGAGCGTTCTATCCGACGCCCTTGTCGATACATCTGTCAAAGGTTGTCGTCCGTTTGACAAGTTTCAGTTTGAGCGCAACGGGTACTTCAGCGTTGACCCTGACGCGACCCCAGACAAGGTCTGCTCTTGTTGCTGTTCTTTGTTTCACTCTTATTTATGTTCTTTGTTGTGCGATTATTTTGATTTTTTATCACAAAGTAAATCTTGAATACTTTGCTGTAGCATGAAGAATATGTTGTCATTTGCTCAGATTTCATATTTGAACTCATTTTTATTTCATGGAGATAGATCTTAAATTTGACAATTAAGTTTAATTTTTTATAATGAAACTTTAACTGTATCAAAGATGTCAATTTTTGGACAGTTAATCTTTTTAAAATGTCATTTTATATCATGTTTGGTATGTTCACAGATTGTATTCAATCGGACGGTGTTGCTGAAAGAAGATCCGGGCAAATCTACCTAAAGCCTAGTTCCTCTTCTTCTTTTTCTGCGCCCCAGGGTTTCACTGCGAATTTCAGATCTTTACAAGTGTCCTCGCTTAGCCTCGACGTTTATGAATCGAACGTTATTTGATATGCATTTGATTGGGAACAAGTTCCCATAAATTATTTATTTGATCTTCATCCTATATTGTCGTTGATTTAGTATCGCTGATCGGTGATTGACACGAGAGTTCCAGTATTTGAGCTAATTAATTTTAAACCGGATGTTTTTGTTTGTCATTGAACTTGCAGTGTTGCGCTGGTATATCCACTCTGGATATATTATTGTAATACGTAGTTTAACGATCGTTGTCATAAAACTACATTGGTTTGATTTAATCTGAAAGTGTGATGCAACGGTTGTTTCCGTTAATGTAGCGTGCGGCACCGTTTTCATGGCATGGTTCGATATATGTAATTTTGAAAATATGTTCTTTAGTTGAGAACTTTAGTTTAGTTAGTATGAACAGAATGGATCAATTTGATTGATGAAACTGTTAAAATGCCCGTAACGAATGATTCGTATTAAGGTCCTTTGAACGTTAAGGTTGCAGAAGGTTAAAGATGGAACACTGGATGGTCGTTCTATTGTGTTAAGTAATATTAAGTGCTACATGTATAAGATATATTCCCTTGTTCTATCTCTGGTTTGCATCATAATTTGCTTTCTGTATTCAAGGTGGTGTCTTCTTTCTATGTTCAAAACGTTTCAGTCATTTTTTACGCACTATAGCGTAGTGCTGAAGTGCATTTACGTGCTATAGCGCAGTGCTATAGTGCAAGGCGCTGTAGTGTAGTGGTTAAGGCGTCGGACACTATCAGGAATAAAGTTTGGTTCAAAGTGTTGAGAGTGTCTATACTCTACATGAAAATAAAGTTTGTCATAAGTTAATTAAATTACGTCTTATTTTTTTTAAGCTAGTCACTAAGTACTTATTATTAGTGAATTGACACAAAAACTGAAGTAAAATTAATGCTTGAAAAAGATCATACATAAAGCATGTTAGTGCTGCAAATCTAATCGTTAGACGTGCAGAAAACCTCAGTAAAGATTCAGTTTACAACTCTACAACAAATTTATTTCAAAGACTTGAGCAGCCAAATTACTACGAATTCGCATCTCACAGAATTGTAATGTTCCATACAGCCACTGTTCAATTCTCTTGGAATAGCTATCCTACGATCATTGTTCAAAGTAGTTTATTGCACAAGCAACATAAAACAGTAAAACAAGTATTTACAAGCTACAGATACAGTGGCAGATGGAGAAAATTGTAATGGTGGGGTAGGGGCACATTTTGCTTTCAGTAAAGGGGTGAAAAATAACGTTTTCATTAAAAATAACATGTCTTTTGTCAGCAGAGCACGAGTCGGCTGAGAAAACCACATATCACCGCGGAGAGAAAGTGACAGTGCGAAGGAAAGCATGAAATTTGAAGGAATGCTCTTGATGTATTAGTACATGGGCACGACAGATGCCTCTTGAATCTGCAAGTGAATCTGAAAGTGTACTAGTACATAGCTCAGTAACAACTGTCATCTCGTCCCATACCGAAATCAATCTTTCATTTGTCAATCTTTCATTCATCAATAAACTAGTCATACCACATGTCAATTTTGCATACGGTTTATATTAATTATTTTCATCTAAGCCGTCACATCATTCACTGTTAAATTCTCCATGAATGCACGGAGAATTATTGTCCACGTGATTCATGCAATTTCCTGTCATCATTATCTATTTTTTTTGCTTCCAACGCCGAACTCAATCATTAGTCAACCAATCATAATACTTGGTCAGAGCTGAATCAAGGTCAGAATTTGAGCTTTTAAGATTGGGATTGAGGGGTCGGTCATACAAGATGGCCGCGCAGTTCAGGGGGGGTGGGGGGAGTGGGGTAGCCTCCCCCCAGTCGATTGAGGCTCGCGCCCGTTGAGTAGCCGGGCTCTGCAGCAACGGCACACAGAAGCGTGACAGAATTATTTTTTTTTAAACGAATAAAATGTAAAGAAAAAATCTATTAGGTCAAATTCAGAAGCAATGAAATAAGACGTTTTACTTCTGTCAATGAAAAAATGAAACACAAAAAGATAATCGCTTGATTGTCAATTATGCTCTAACGGTCTTGCCGCCAGATCAGACAAATTCGTAGGATCTCTATTCGCCCTATAACGTGAATCAAAATTTAGCAATTCAACACTATCATTGCTAAAACTAGGATGAGATAGATTTAAATTCATAAGATAGTAGTCAATCCAATTTTTTACATCCAATACACCATCAGTCTCAGGCACCTCTAGCTTGTATAGCACCTCTGACCTGGATATGAAGGCTTGTACTGGTGGGAGGGAAAGTCCGTCGAATTTCCGTAGTTGCTAGGAGGGGTGGCGCCAGGGGGCGCCAGCGACTGCGACCCAGATAGGGCCGGGCGACTTGAGGCACGAGGCAATGGAGCGTAGCTATTGGACGAGAGCTGACTCGATGAACCCGGTCCCTGCTAGCATCCACCAATCGCAACTCAGCATGAACAACTGAATACATGTGTTTTGAAACAGCCGTTTAATAGGTATATATATCTTTGGTATTTAGAACATTAAAACTGAGTAAGGGGCAATAAAGTTAAATAATTATTAAATTAAGTTCTTCTGAAGTCCGTTTAATGCATTTTTGCGGTATGTTATCAATAAGTGGATTTTGTTATTCAGAGTTTAATAATCTGGTGTAACAACTAAGAATATTCAAGTTCAGCTCAGTGCCTAGGGGTCAACCAATAACATTCCGCCTTCTATAATCACATCTTAGAACACACGCCTGAGGAAATATCTTTCTACTAGATATGCAGTGGATTTTATTTAATTGAAGAATGCCAGAAAAACTCAAATAAAAAAAATAAAAAAATTCCAGGAGTAGAATCGAACAAGACTTATAAGTAGAAGTCAGTATCCTGTGAAAATACGGATTATTTACAAGCATTGAGTTTAAACTGTAACAACGTAACTAAAAGGTATCAAAAGAAGAAGATGAAGAAGGTTGCGTACCCGTGGCAGCGCTAGGTTGCGCTGCATCCTGCGCAGCTGCTCCGTGTAGATGTCCTCGTCGTTAACTGCCTCCGCTCCCCCAACCCTCGCCCCTCCCCCCCCACGCCTCGGCAGCGAGCCCCCTGTAAAGGGCATAATGTTCACTGCTTGCATCTTTATTTGCCTTACTTGAATATAACAGTAAAACGTTAAATAAGAAATGCTCAAAAAACATGAGTGACATCATGAGTAGGCTGAAGAGAAATGCGTAAGCCTCGTTGGAGCAAAACCTGGCCCCGCCTGCGGCGATCTTTTCGTTAACGATAACGAAAAAGATGGCAACTTATTAATAACAACTAAAATCATTGCCCAAAAGAAAACAACTAAAATAAAAATGATAACTCCCGCATTAAAAGTGAACTGAACGAAAAATTATTTTCTAAAATATGATGTAACTCCATATCTTAGTTTACGATAACGATATTGACAATGAATTCACCATTCGAGTAGGTTAATCATTGATGATAACAATAAAGAAAATGATTGCTCGAATTAATATAAAACTTGAACTGAAAATATTTCCCCAACTAAAATATCACTGACAATAACAATCATACTACTTATATTACATATACAGTATTGCACAAAACATATATAACACAACATACAACATATATAACACAACATACAACATATATAACACAACCTACATATATAAAACATATATGTATACAAAAGTTTGAGCCCACTGACCAATTTATCAACTTCGTTCGTTTGCTTTTAAACAAAAGCAAACTTTTCTCTTTTGATCTGATTACAGAGACATTCAAAAGTACGTTGTAATTATTTTTTTGTGTAATTGATGCCTGATAAATATAATTGGAATTTAACCTTGAACGGTTTACTTGGTGGGCTCAAACTTTTGAGCAATACTGTATAGTACTAGCCTATATATTTTTATTTGTTTCATGGATATAAAATCGATTCGATTTTTAATAGTATCCTAATTTTAGTTATCAGTATTACCTGTCTGTACTATGTGCTAATACCTCAATAAAATTTGATGATTATAAAATAAAACTGAATTAATAAAAACTAAATGTTCGTCATGGATATAAAATGCGTAATCCAAAAGACAGTGACACCAACAATGTTACCAGGATATCCGCCATCTTGCCCCAGCTTGTCCGGGTATCCCTCCTCATCAACATTCGGGTAGGGGGGGTAGGGACCCGGAAGGGGCGGGCCGTAAGGTTCGGTGCCGTACGGAATCAGCCGTTGAGCGTTCAAGTATCGGTCATCCATTCTCTACAGACAAACGCATTAACTTTAACAGAAACTCTTCAAAAAATTTGAGTTTATGACCGTGTTCAAAGTGACAATTATACTATAGAAATAATAATGACAAACAGACATTTAAAATCAAAAGCTAACATAACTTCTCGAAAAGAAGAACATAAATAATACATGCAAGGATAAAAAAAGAGAAAAAGAAGAAGATAAATCATAAATTGTACATCTAAGGGGAGCTTGTGTTCGTCGAGTTCGTCGATGCTGTGTTGGTCGTAGGTCGTGTAGCTCTTGTAGTCGTCCAGTCCCGGCGTGCTGAGCATCTCCAGAGTGTTCGCCTGACTCACACTGCTGCTGCCGTCATCGTCTGTACACAAGCAAATGATGACGATAGATGATGACTCGACTCGATTTTTCTCAAACGTTAAATGAGTAACAAGTCCGACTCGCTAGATTGAAGCCACGCAGCAAAAGCAACTGCGACATGGGCCACTTTGATAAGCAGAACTGGCGCTGTGTGATGGAAAAAAGAGGATGCAAAGACTCGACCCGACTCTTCTCGACTCAACAATCAGTGAAAGATCGATTAATCACTCAATCATACTATACTCCCTCATTTACTCTCACTTACTCTTTTATTTGGCAAGTTTTAAATCAACCCGCCATTGACTCCTACCATCAGCAAGATTCAAAAGACTTTACTTAACGTCCATAAATGTCGGACTTCAACTAACAGGGTGACATAATAATAAAAGTATTATTATATTGGGCGCTCACAGTCAATTTCAATGTCGAAAAACGTCATCGGGAGTGAATCTGAAATATGTGGCAGCGCTGACCCTGAGCAAGTTTCCTGCGTCGCCGCCGAATGAAGAAAAGGATGAGAAGGATGTTGACCGCGAGCAGCACGAGCCCGATGACGCACACGGTGAGGATGATGATAAGAGGAATGTCGTCCGTCTCTGCGCCAAACAGCACGGCGTCAGCAAATAACATCTGAACGCGATAGCACCGGCAAATGACAGCGAGTGTGACAGTACCAGTGCTCGCACATCATTTGAGCGCGATAGTACGCTACTTGCAAACAGGAGTAATAGTTGTAGTAATAGCTTGTTGAACATTCAGAAAAATGAATTTGGAATTCCTCTATATAGAAATTAAATCAGACTGCATCAAAATAAAGTACAGAAAAGAAACAAAAATCTCTTAAAACGCTGACAGTTACCGGCGGTTTTTGCTCGAAGGGGCGGCAAATGGAACTCGCTCTCCCCCAGTCGGTTAATCGCCTTGATCGTTAACTCGTACTGAGTGGCAGCCTTGAGGCCTGACGTATCAATGAAATCCATCCAGAAGTCAATAATTAGCCAGGCAGTACTTTGCTACTTTGGTTAAGCAATCTGTCAAGTTAATTTTGTCAATCAGTCTGTCAAACAATCGGTCTGTAAGAAGGTTCTGTAGGAACGGTTCTGTAGGAACGGTTCTGTAGGAACGGTTCTGTAGGAACGGTTCTGTAGGAACGGTTCTGTTGAAACTCATTCCAAAGTAGTGTAAATAGAATACATTGGATTTTAAATTGAATTTTAAATCTTTGTTTTAATTGTATCAATTTTTTATTGTACTTGACCGTGCAAAATATAGTATTACGCGCAACGCACCCTTTCTAAGCAATTGAACATACTGCACTTTGTGAAATGTAGACTGTAGTACAATGTAAATGAAATGCGTGTGATACAAAAAACAATCGGTCAAACGATCTATCAACCAATCCGTCGAACAGTCAAACAACGTGTTAAGAACCGTTCCAAAAATCAAAATTGCTCGATCTCGATTCTAAAACCTTGAACCAAACTAAAATATTTTGTTACCGCATGCAATACTTAAACTCAAAAGCCAATACTCAAACCCAATACCTCCAACGGTGTACTTGTTGACCCCGTGGGGGAGTACGTCCTCATACGTGACCCCCCCGCCGCCTCCCACCTCCGAGTAGCGCAACTGGAAGTGCGTGGCGGCGCCACCGTCAAACCCCGGCCGCCATGACAGCGTCAGGCTGTTCTGTGTCGAGTTGTACAACTGAAGGTCGTAAGGACGGTCCGGCCGACCTAGATACAAAATTTATATAATCTCGGTCAGGCGGGCGACCAAGATACATAACCATAAGATACAGCATTGAGGCGGTGTTAATACTTAAGGATAGTTTTTAAATACGTTTTCAGATTCAGATTTCTCACATCTTATTGTACTAATTAGCACAATTAATGAAAAATTAAAGCAAAGAATGGCTAGCTCCAGCTCCACTCACTAGTTCCGTCCAATGAGATGACGATGCTGTCGCTGCCTAGTTCGTTGCTTGCCGTGCAGACGTACGCTCCGTAGTCGGCCTTCGTAGTGTTGTGAACGTGTAGTCGTGACTCGTATGATACAACGCCAGACTTTTGCGTACCCTCGATAAAATGGGTCATGTCCTGACCACCCAGCAGCTCCACCGAGTCCTGCACCACCGAGAGCGCAAAAGATAAATTTGTCTCAAGTGCTGATAAAATTCAAAAGAACTATTGACACAAATAACACAAACACAAATGTCATGCTGTGATAATATCAAACAGTGATTTTGTGTTGTTTTTCTTGTTTGTATTTTAGGGACCGTGTGCAGTACAAAAACTACAGTCCGGTTCTGTACAGGAGAGCCGGCACAGAAACACTCCCCCTTCTTTAGTAGCCTTCTATGACTCGCCTCGGGCTGCAAGCCAATTCTTTATTCCCCGGCCCGCAGGGGCCTATCAAACGGTGAATTATGACCAATATGACACAATGTGTTTACAGCAGTCAAAACTAAATAATCATAGCAATGACATGATTTGGAATTTAAAGAAAATCGGTCAACTCAGCAAAATGCCGATTGGTTAGCGGAGAAAGCATGTGACCTTGAACCAGGCGAAGGTCACGCTGGGCGCGGCCTCGGCCACACACTGCAGCACAGCGGAGCTTCCCTTGTCCGCCGCAGCCTTCCCATAGGCCGGCGACTTGTCAACCACCGGCGCAACTGAACCAAAACACACAAAAATCACCGGGACGGCATCAAAACATTTATATTGTTTAAAAATACATTTACAAAATATACATAATTTTTTTGAAATGTATAAAAATTTACATTTATTTTTATTTAACCAATTGATATAGTTTAAAGAAAAATCGTGACGAGTTACCAGAACATATACTTATCATCGACATCAGAAGAAAATAGCTCAGCGGCAGTGAGTTCTTCAAGACGGAGGAAACACAAATTAAGTACCGGTAGCATTGTCATAACCAACAATAAATAACTATAGGCCGTGTTATTCAATGGAGTGTGATTTAATGATCTCAGACCGTTCAAATAACTCGCCAATAACAGCGAGTTATCTCAACGTCTGCGATTCAATTACGGGCTGTGATTAAATCACGACTTCGTTAAAATAGTTCTGTGACAATTTAAAATTAATATCACTCGATCGAGCAACTGGCTCTTAGAGTTTTAAAAAGCCCCCTTACATCTGACGAGCAGCTCCGCGTGCCCCACCGCCCTCCCCCCCACCCCGTTGTACGCCGAGCACCCAAACGCCCCGCTGTCCCCCCGCACCGCCCCCTCGATCCTCAACCTCGACGTCCCCGGGGGGGCGTCTGGGTCAAAGGTCGCGCGTCCCCAGTCGTAGCCGTCACGTGACCACGTGATCAGGGAGGGGTGGGGGTTGGCAGGGTCGGGAGCAGGGAGGAGGGGATTTGCGTTGACGACGCAAGTTAGGGTGGCGGTGTCAGAGGCGTCGACGAGGGTGGAGGGGGGGAGGGATGCGATCTCCGCAGGGTCTGGACACAAGAGATTTGTATTTGTTACTTTTCATACTGGAAAAACTGTAATGGACATGTAATAAGAGGAGAAAGATTGTTTCGCTATGTGATGGAAGAAAGAATGGAGGGTAAGACAGGACCGGGAAGGCCACGTATCGGGATGATAGACGATCTGCTGGAGAAGGAATAGCATACAAAGATGAAGAGAAGGGAAGATGATCGGCTACGCTGAAAAATTTGGACACCAAAGACCTACTATGTGGAAGAACATTAAAGAAGATTTTCTATACACAGAAAATCATTTAGAAAAGAGCACATAAATCGGTATATCAACTCGGTAAAGTATTTGCGCAATCATAGAATGAATAGGTGCAAAAAAGATGCAAATTAGGACAGTGATGTCAAGATTGGCTGTCTACGTACAAAGCACATTGACGGTGACGTCATGCCGCGAGCTCCCCTCTGCGTTGCTCGCCTCCACGATGTAGACCCCCGCCAGGCTTCGCTCGGCGGCCGTCAGGTTCAGCATGCCCCCCGCCTGCCAGTACTTAGGCAGGGTCGCTGGGGGCGGGGCCTGTCAACAATTAGACAAACAGAAATATCTGATTTTTGACGGGTTTTTTCTACTTTAATCACTTTATCGCAAAATATAAGTGCAAAAATTGAGTCGACAGTACAAAGTATTTAAACTAAAGTGAAGGCTTTATTAACATGCACACTTTAGTTTAGTAATAACGCGGAGCAATAACCTATATTCACATAAATTTGAGAAATATGTTTATTAACATCACGAAGCCTTCAAGTATATTCTACACTTAGGTCAGAGTTAAACTACCCGTGCTACTTTCACATTGCAGCTAACACATATCACAATAGTGTTGTCATGGGTCATAATGTCGTTGCTGTAATACGTCACGCGACATAAAATAAAATAAAATAAACGTAGAACAACCAAAATCCAATAGCGTAAGAAACAATAGAGATGATGTCACCGGCCTCGTATTGCGAATAATTTGAATTGTAGGCATTCTGTAGGCTCAATAGACTTTATTCCTGGTAGTGTTTGGTATTTGTGTTTACCGGGATATACTTCTAAATAAATTTTTCTTTCGTTACAAGCACAGAAAATTATGCAAAAAATAATAAAACGTAAATAGATGCATTAAAATAGCCCTCTTAAGCGAGTCAGACCTCCTTGCTGCGCAACAGTGGTGAGAGTCTGTGTGTTCCCCTGTACCAGGTGTAAGTAATGTCAGATGGGTTGCCCATAGCCGACAAGTTCAGCTCCAGCGAGTCCTTCTCTCGAACATCGAGCGCTTTTGGCGCATCGGCCGCAAAGTACGGTTTGTCTGACAACACACACGGACTATTGTAACAAATTACGGTGCAAAAGATTTCTTCGTGTAATTTTGTACAATATCACTCGACTGTATTGTAGTTCATGAATGTACTGATGACCACCCTATTGGCTAGTTCAACACCCTATTGGCTAGTTCAACACCCAATTGACTAATTCAACACCCTATTCGCTAGTTCAACACCCTATTGACTAGTTAAACACCCTATTCGCTAGTTCAACACCCTGTTGACTAGTTAAACACCTTATTAGCTAGTTGAACACCCCATTGGCTAGCATGCATAGTTCAACACCCTATCATCTAGAAGTTAGAGACCTATAGCAAATCAGAATACACTTAAATAATTTGATAACAACGATCCTGACCTAGTACAATACATCACGCAGTCGACAGGTGCGTCATAGGTCCCCAATGACATCACCAGACGTCGAAACAGACTTTAAACCCGTTGTTATTATTATTACTACATGTATACTCATAGACAGCGCAACTCACAGAGCACGTTGAGTGTGACCGCGTCGCTGACTGCCTGTTCCAACAGAAGGTTGGTCGCGCGACACGCGTAGATGGCGCCATGATCACCGACAGAGGGAGACAGCTCCAGCCGGCTCACCGAGGACTTGCCCCCATGCTCTGCCTCCTGGGTGCCCCCGTCCACCCCCCGCACCTCGTCTCCATCCTGGCGCAAAAATGTACACCGATTTTTACAGATTTTCATTTTACCGCCCACCCAAATCAAAACGATACGTATATAAACCAAGCCTCAACAGGGCACAACAAGTTTTACTCTTGTAAAAACATGGACAATAGCGGAATTATAGAAAAAAATGCTATTAGTTTTTTCAGGCTTTGAAGGCAGGCTTGAAGCCAAAGTGAAATCTCTCTTTAGAACCCATGATGACAATAAAAATTACCAAAAACGAAAAAGATGTACAAAAGTATTATGTTTTGTTCTTTGATGAAGTCAAAACAAGGAATTAAAACTGTTAGGCATAATGCTCAACAGTTGCTGGACAGTGGACCGCTGAAGTTTATGTAAAAAACTGAACAGAGAAAGAACAAGAAGAAGTAGAAGCTAAATAAGAAAAAAAATGGAACAGGAAGGGTTCTGGCACACACACCTTCCACCAGGAGAGTTTGGAGGCAGGGTTAGAGCTGGATGACCTGCAGCTGATGACCAGAGACTGACCGACCTTGACGACACGAGGGGTCAAGGTCACGTCCAGCGACTTGGGCGGAACTACACGACAGCATCAAAATTCAATGTCGGGTTAAGTTTTTTGGGAGTTTTGAGAGTTTAATAAACTAAAATTACAATGCAGGTCTTTGGTATCCAAACCTTTCATCCCAGCCGATCCTCGGCCCTTAAGTTTTTTTTATCTCTGCTTATGCTTCTTTCTCAAGCAGGTCGTCTATCATTCCAATAAGTGGTCTTCTCGGTACTCTCTTCCCCTCCATTCTTTCCTCCATCACATCTCTCAACAATCCCTCTCATCTCATTGCATGTCCAATGTAAAGTTGGATTGAGATTGGATTATAGTTAGGATTGAGTTGGGGTTCAGGAATGATCAGAGTGGCGCTCACAGCTGACGTGCAGTTTGACGACGGCGCTGAGTGGTGCGGGAGTAGCGGGGTTGCTGGCGGAGCAGCGGTACTCTGCCCCGTTGTCGTCGGGCTTGAGAAGGAACGAGAGCTGATTGGACACGATATTCCCCGTCACCCTGCGCGCCCCCTCCAGTTCCTTGGCACCTGACCAACAAACACATTTCTGTTTGCAAAATAATAGTGTAACAAGATATGCTTGTATACACAATGTGTAATGTACAACGTATGTCACATAGTCGTATATCACTTATTTCCATATATCACGGACACCAGAAATAGGACCTCCAGCGTCCCAGGACACCAAAAATTGTACCCCAGCGTTTCTAGACTCTAGAATGCAAGGGTGTCGCGTCGCTGCAATTGCATAATATGTATTTCATTAAGACATCAATTCAAATCAGGGAAGACAAAACGCTCTTTTTTAATGGCAGTTATAGGCCACCGTAAAATCTGTTCTTTTTGCAGCAGGAGTGGATGCTGGAGTCAAGATATGTCTCTAAAATGGCCCCTAAATGAAATAAAATAACCAAAAAAGTACCTTTCCACCAGGACACGGTGGCGGGGGGGTTGCCCCCCACTGACGTGCACGTCAAACTCTGGACGCTGCCCGCGTACACCGACGCCCCCTCCATGTAGCCGGAGATGGTCAGGCGTTCCGGCGGAACTAGGAACCAGAGAAGCAAAATAAAACCTTCTCATTCTTATCAGCGATTTATCAAAAGCTTTAATTATTATGTGTACTATATTGTTCAATCCATTTCTTCTTTCTCTGCACAATCGTATCCACAGATATTATTTTTCTAGGTGATATTTTTCAAGTTGTTGACAGCAGTGGAAGCTGAATTTCAGACTAGAACTTATAATTCAACTTCGTAACTTACGCATAATGTCATAATGTCATAATGTCATAATGTCATAATGTCATAATGTCATAATGTCATAATGTCATATAGCAGAAGTGCCTTCATGAAGTCGACTTCTTAACCGATACCCCGCGCCTCAAAATTCATACAGCTCACTAATACGCGAAGTGGAAAACATAATATAGGGAGCTCGCACGTACACATGACTTTGAGAGAGACGGTATCGACAACAGTCTGGCCAATGATGTCGTTGGTGCCGTGACACTGGTAGATGACGTCATTCTCGCGCTCCGTCAGCGTCACTTTGATCTCAGACAGCGTCACAAACCCTCCCTGCTCAATCATAACAGTGTTTTTGTAGCGGGCATATCTACGGTACCAAACTATGGCCCCATTGGAGCCTAAATTATGGTCGCATGCACATGTATACACTTAAACAGTCAAGGGCAACAGTGCGCTATAAATATCAGGATATAAATGGTAAGTTAAGACGTACTCAAAAAATAATATGCGATTGTTATTGCTGGAAATCCAAGAAGGATAGAGATTACGTCTACTTATGCTCCTATAATTTCATACTCCTGCTAGCTTCAATGACAATTTCCCAAGTCAAATCGTTACAGATTTTCATTTAAATTTCTCCCAGCATTTAATTTTCATAGACAAGGCTTTTGTTACAAAGATGTTGCTTTCTGCTCTGGCAATAAAGACACATCTTTGATTTAGTCATTTATTTAGTCATTTATTTAGTCCCGAATCATAATTTAGCAGGAAAGTTTATTGAAATATATTTTGCCATTAAAAAATTTCAACAAAAGTGTTGGATAGAGTACGTGATTAAAACCTGGGCTGAGGGTTGGCTGAAGCTGGTTCCCCCCGAAACCGGTCGCCCCCTGGTGAACCAGGAAATGGTGGCCGGGGGGTTGCTGATGGCCGATTCACATTTGAGGGTGACCGACTCCCCAGCCTTGGCATTGAGGTGTCCGGATATAGTCACCCGCTCCGGCGCAACTATCAATCAACCAATCACAATCACGGTGCAAGTAATTTTGCTTGCATAGTAAAATGCATAGTGTGCATGTTATTTGACCCCACATAGCGTGCAAGTAATTTAAATCAAGTGTACAAGTTATTTTACTTAACCCCTAATCGGATATTTAAATTTAAATGCACTTTGTGACTTTGCGACTTTGCGACTTTGCGACTTAGCAAGTTCAGCGACTTTGCTTAGCAGAGCATCCACTCCAGCCTCCTCCTCGCCACGCAGCGAGCCTCGACGAGTTTGTCCGGCATGGCGCTACTTTGAAGCCTTCTTCATCATTTTTCTTCACTATAGTCTAATGCAGCAAAGCCAATGAGGTATTAATGTACATTTATCTTAATGTCCTCTGTTTGATGCGCCTCATTTCGCAAAAATATTTTCATACTACTACTCTGATACATCCTGCGCAGTATACACACATTTTTGACTAACCTATAAACCATGCATCTTAAATTAAATGAACTCTATTTACACAATGACTGACTCACAACGGAAAACTAAAATCACAAGAATTATCCTAGATCGGGCTCAATGTATTCTGAGTGACACAGCGCACCACCAGCAACAGTGAGTGACCCCAAGCAGATACCTGGAAATTTACAGCTAATCTTACCAAGTTTAGAACCTGACACAAATATCAAATACTACAGAATCCCAAACAGAGTAACCATACAGTAACAGAGTAACCATACAGTAACAGAGTAACCATACACTAGCAGAGTAACCGTACACTTTGCAATCTATGCACAACAGGTCGTGATGATGTGGAAATTGCTTCTCGCTATTTAATCAATCTTTAATCAATCGGAATCTGTAGTCTGAAATTTACACACTACTTAGAAATCAAACATCACACTTTAAAGTTGAATTGAAATCGCACAGCAGTGCCTATGTATATTCTAATAGTTGCCTAAGGGCACCATTCCAAATGGTAATCTAATCCACTGGAATCCAGTTCTAAATTCACATAATAGTTGGAAGTTCTGCATCATCTAGTAATGCTGAGACGGGAGATTAGCAGGAACTGTTGAAAGATTAGAACAGACTCAAGCGCTCATTTAATTAAGTTTGGACACTGACTGGATAATAGCATACCAGTGATATGTAGTACCCACCTATCCGTGCTACACAACTTCTCAGCTCCACAGGGGAGTCGGGGGAGTCGGCACAGCTTTTTTTGAGAAGGCTGATACGATCCAATGAAAAATATAGGGGGGCTAACCCAGGGGTGGATCCAGCCATTTATATTTCTGGCCAAAGATTTGGAATCTGACCCGCCGAAGTCACAGATGAGGAGAGGGGGGTGTGTGTTGAAACTTTTTGGTACAGCAAGTGAAGTCTGACAGTATTTTCATGACCAAAATAGAATCATATAGGCCAATGGTTATTAGACCATTGGCATGCCAGGAAATTTTGATTTCGGAGAGGCCATATTAGACTGAAATTAAGGGGAGAAATTTTTAGAATTTTAGTTGGGGGACTGTATAGCTCCATTTAGCCCACCCCCTAGCGCTGTCTATGCTATGGTTCCACATGTCTCCTATTACAAGTGCGCATATTGCAGGCAGAGCGAGGCATGTGAGTTTTATCTGCAGATCTTTGAACTGTCGTCTTCGGCTGCAAATTGGACGCACGCTGTGGGGACAAGTAACCCGCCACTTCAAGCTGTGAAGTAAGAGAGACGAAAGCACAGGGGGGGCGGGGGGGGCGGGGTCCTTGAAGATTTTTGTGCTCTGCCTGTATCAGTGTGCGAGTCGAGGAAGAGAAGATGGGGATGGAATTTTAAAAGGCAAATTGTGTCAAAATAATTTCTAAACTAAGTCAAATTGTATTTCGAGTATCTTATATCATGTTTAGCCCTTACTATCCACAAATTACACTGTGCCCCTGCTCCCACACTGCTTCAGCCTAAAGTTGAAGTAGACTGCGGCCCTGCAAGACAGATTCCAACAGCTGTGTGCTCAAATGCCTTGAAGGCACCCCAGCGCTGAGGACAGAGCGTGTTTCTGTATGATTAGCTAAGCGCGCAGCTTATACAGCAACAAAGAAACAGATCCCAGGAGAGATTGTGTCAACAGATTCTTTCACCGTTGATCAAGATGTATTGAAAAGGACCCATGATGCGTTCCAGACTCCTCGGGTATATTATTGTCCTTTAATTCAACCCACTGATGTAACAATAACAATTTAAATCATGCTTGAACATTCTGACCGCCATGCATGATGGATCAAAGCATCTCACAATGACTGTAGTAAGACCAAAAATTGCAACAAAACATGCTGGTACGAGAAGAAAAATCTGAGACAAACAGATTCAACAAACCACTGAAACAATACACACGGTCGTTTCAAACAACATTGCCACGCACTAATATTTTTCACGCTTTAGAGTGCGCGTCTTAACTTTGACCGAGTCCATTGTCGGGGCTTGCTTGATGGCCAATGGTAGTTCATTATACGTCGATAGATCTAAAGAACAAAAAGAAGAATTGAAGGCTGTTCTCCTTACACTGTACGACGAGTTTGACTTGTGTGGTGAGGGGTTCCCTCGTCAGTTGGTTGGACGCTGCGCAGCGGTAGGTGACGCCGTTGTCGCTCGGGCGCACGCTGAAGATGAGTTCGTTCTCTGACCGACCGTTACCGCTGACGTACGAGAAGTCGAGCTCCTCGCCATTGCGGTACCAGTAGACCTGACAAGAAATAAATAAATAGTTGTCTACATATTCTTTTACTGCACTTGTAACACACTAAAAATATGTCATGCAAACGGGGATATAAAAGCATCATTAGCTTGAATCTTAGGTGCGGAAGAAGTGCAGTCGACTACACACAAAAGGAGATATTAAAGAAAGATTGATGAAAGATTTCTGAAAGAAATATTACCACTACACCGCAGCGAGGCGCTGCACCACAACGAGGCGCTGTGGTGTAGTAGTTAAGGCGTCGGACTGAGGGTCCTGGGTTCGAGTCCCGGCGCCGGCAACTATGGAATTACGCACTGCAGGCCCTTCAGCAAGGCTGTTAAAAAAAAATACACGCGTGAAACCCTCTTCTACCTGAGCCAAGGGGTTGCCACCCCGTGACACGCAGACGAGACGCACGGTGTCGCCGGTCTTTACGACCTGACCGGTCGTCGCGCCCTGGATCTCGGGGGCACCCGGCGCGTCTGCAAACAATAATAATGAGAGGCGAGTTTAATGCAAGTTTCAATGACTCACTTCGGCATCATGTTTAACCCCCACACAACTGCAGAGATTTGGCTCATATTGTAGAAAGTATTAAACTACAAAATCATATCTGTCTATATCATTCAATGTAGCCTACATAGGCCTACATTAATAGGTTTACACCAATTTAAAGCCAATAAGAAACCAATAAAATAAAACACATTGCAATTCGTGAAGATAGAAATTCCATCTGATAGCAACCTAAATTCAACGAGGACTAATGAGCTTGAAGTATGTAGGTCCACACAGCTATGTACTGAAATACAAACAACTAAATAATGTTTATCCATTTTTCATCTTTATATGTTGGCCTATTCCATTTAATTAATCAATTATTGCCTTGCTACACTACGCTGCTTGGCCTATGCCCACAATCTTCGAGCACTTTAAAACGCTAGTAAAATTCTTAAAAGACTCAATATTTCAAAAACAGTGGGTCGCGTCAAGCCAAATTATATAATTGGCTACCGCTAGAACTATGTTAGGGTCAACTTCTCTGTGAGAACACAGGCCAAGGTTGATTTCCACTCACGCAGCACGCTCAGCTGTACGACCACTGAGGCAGGCCGCTGCATCGCGGCGTTGTGCGCCTCGCACACATACGTCGCGTCATTGTCCGCGTCCGTGGGCAACAGGCTTAGCACACTCCGACCTGTCTCTAACTTCCCCTCCGCCTCCACACTACCATCAAAGTCAATATGCATCAAATGTCATATTAAATATATATTGCAAAGTATATATTTATTAATGCACTAAGAGAGGCTCTGCGATCTAGTGGTAAAGACATTTTGATGATAAGTACCTTATCTGCAGTTCAAATCCAGACGCTAAAAACTACAAAACCAAGGTAGCAAAAGGTACAAAACCACCATAAGCTCCTCAGCAAGGCTGTTAAACTCACAAAAAGTTTTATGATGATAATCATAAAAATAATATAATCACAAAACAGAAACAACCAATTGGGGTTGGGTCTTCTACTCTGGTAGGCTATCAGAAGGCTCAATCTTTCATAATTATACAGGTATACTATTCATGTATGGGACATATGGACAAAAAATAAATAGCTTTCACATATACAATACCTGTTATACTCCACCCCCACCACCCCCGCAGGGAAGGGCGGTGGCGTGCCCCCTTCAAGGGCAGGGGGGGTCAGGTCGACCCCGTTGCGCAGCCAACGAAGGGTGGGGGCGGGTTTGCTGTCCCGGGCGAAGCAGGTCAGGGAGAGGGGGGAGCGTGTGCTGTAGACCTTGACCAGGGAGCCGTTAGTGTAGCCCTCGATCTGGGGAGGCTGGGGGGGAACTGGGAACAAGCGCAATAGGGGCAACATTCACAAAAGCATTAACAAGGGACAATTTTGTAAGCTTAAGCAAATCTTAGGAAAATCTTATCGTTTGTTATTGCCATCTTACGATATACTTAAGAAAATGTAAAAAAAAATTCTGGAATTAGGATCACACAATTTTTTGATATGCATACTAAAAGAGGAAAATTTTCCGTATTATACGTATAAATCAAGGATCATGAGGTCAGAGTTGCAATTATTATTGTTTCTGATTTCAGAGAGTTTAGCCTTTAGATCAGAATTTTGGTTAGGCTAGGTTGTGTATACTCACTAATAAGAGAAAGGAAGGCTCTGCCCAGCAGAGCCTGGTCCCCTGCCCCCGGCCCCACTTGACACTGGTACTCTGCGTCGTCTTCGAGCCCTGCCCTTTCTATGATGAGGTGGTACTCCCCCAGGGCCTCGCTGCCCCCCATGTGGTACCGGGGGAACCCAGGGATCTGACGGTCAAACCCTGCACACCGGGCCATAGCTTTATTGGCCCCCTACCGTACATCATTTGATAGCGAAATGCTATTTAATATACTACTCAATCAAAATTTAATTTTCATGCGTGATAGGCTATGAAATATCAATATCAATGTTGTGATATAAAATTTTACAACAGGGGGTTACTACGTCTTATGCCGTTTAGGGCACACTGAAAAAACTCTCTCACTTTTCAATAAATCAGAAAAGCTCATGCCACACATGTGAGGTCACTAGGTCACTCTCTGGACCAATAGCGTGCTCGCTGTGGCGCTGCTTTCTCAGTCAACAACCAGGCGGCGAATGCCTGGGAGAACAAGTCTTTGGATTAACAAGACGCCGCGACGGGCAGCTAGTTAAAAACTAAGGAGCGTCAGAAACAACGTCAGGTTTATTATCGTATCGGCTTCAAGGTCCACACATAAAACTTATTTCGGTACTAGAGCGATTCACGCGCAGGTTTAGCTAAATATTAACCTCGATTTTTAATGTTGATAAAAAAACAAGACCTTGTGTGATTTTAACTGTTGGGAGATCAAAGTTCGAGAAGTCCAAGTTTTTTTTAAAACGGAAAGCAGAACACTGTTGCAAATGTGCAAAGTTACTACATAGTTACTACTGCCTCAATAGGCTATCTGCCTCGGCCATGATTCACAGGATTCTAGCCAAACCTGCAGCCAAGGTGTTGAAAGGTTTACCGCTGTGATCATTCGCTGCGTTCCCTTACAATACACGTCTGGGGAAGGAAAACATGTGGGGAAGGAAAGGGCGGCTTGGAAAGTTCAGCCAGCCCAGCGGGACTCATTGAAACCAGATACGCTGCACGCGAGTCAAGCATAGGCTCTCCTTGTAACCTGGAGCATGTGAGCCGCTGTGGAAAATAGATATACCCAGGCCTGTTGGACATTATATACACGCCAGTGGTTAACTGATCCTATGGGACCAGAATGTGTACTCATATGATTATTAAAGTGTCATTTAAATTTGAAATAGACCCCAAAATATTCAGCATCCTATCACAACGTGAGAATAATAACCAAGAATACAACGCTTGAGCGAAATGGAGACAAAACTCCCTAAGCCTACCATCAAAAAACCAACACTACAGGCCTGTCAAGATGTCTCAAAATAAAGCAACAATTAAATCAGCTTGACATACAACGTTCCCTTGGCGGTTCTTTAGGGTCGCTTTTCCAGATAAAACTACAGACACTGTTACCACTTGATCGTTGGCAACCCAAGGATTGAGGGGAAGGGAGTCTGTAGCTCGATCGTTTGGCATTTACAGCGATCGATTACAAACATGTTCCCATGTATCCCACAGCGACCGTCAGCCGTGGCACGGGCTCTCAACTGGCAGCTGGAAACCACTGGTAAGAGAAGGATAACTATTAACAATGGGAATTGTGAACCGAGAGAATATTATTCAAAGGTCACCTGACAACTTTAACACAGAGAGCCTATTGCACAGTTATATAATATAAAGCGTTAAATACGAAGTCATGTAAATAATTTCATCTACAAAAACCCTTTATGTCAACCTACACAATGTTTAATGCGTATAGCATGCCGGATTAAGTTTACAAGGCGTAGCGTGCCAAAATTGATGCCTATAGAAACAAATTGAAGCCTAGTTTGAACTGGGTCTGTTTTACCAGGAGCAAGCGTATTGCTGCGCAAGTACGCAAGGCAAGTGTGTATATTTTATAAGGGCAAACTGAACCCTGATCGTAGATTACTGCAGGACAGTTGAACGATTAAAACAAAATGCCGACACATTTTGCGGGTAGATCCACATCCACGTTGTGCATGCATGAGGAAGTCATCTATTATTCCGAAGCCCCAGGACATCAACCACCGCACGATGATGCTCATATTTATCTTTATTTTTATTTTTATTTTCTCGGTTTTGAAACGCAGTCATTATTTTAAAACTGAACGCCAGCCCAATCTGGACGCCGAAAGCTCTGCGGTGTACAGGCTACAGCCTAGACAACGGGCAGCTGAACGATGTTGTGGTAACGGGGCTAAACCTGGTTTAAACGCCTATTGGATTATTGCTACAAGTCCAAGGAAAACGGATCGGCTCGAGCCTCGCGGCCTACTCTGGAGATACTGCTGTATAGACCCGTAATGTCAGAAACATACAAGGTATATCGACACACTTCACGAGATGAAGTCTAACCAGAGAGCCTACAACCTTTTGAAGAGCATTATCATTCTTTGCAGCTAGCAAATTCTAGTGAAATATTTTCATTTAAGAATTTTACTAAGCAATACAATCATTGTATTGTAATAAATACGTGAATTCTGCATTAACAATTCCAATCATGCATTTTCCTAAATTTACTGAAATTTACATGTAAAGGTTACCTAACACGTCGGCTTTCTCGTTGAAATGCATCAATGATAAAAGCCTAGAAATGCCCCTTTGGAAAATAGGCGGTCCCCCTGCCTTCAATTCGGTCCGGCGCCCCAGCTTGCTCCGTCTGTATCCCCCACATATCTCCGGCGCCCGTGGCACGGTGCTGATAACCCGCATGATATAATGCGATAAATGATATGTAGCGGAGAGAAGCCAACTATTTTGACTTGTAGCCAGCCGCTAAGCGTCCAATAGCGCGGCATCGTAAACAGAGCGAGCGAATTGAGTTGATCTGAGGCGTGGAATGAATCGAACCTGTTCCACTCAATCATGGACTGGATTTATGAGAACTGCAGAAGAGAGAAAATATCACTGGGTTGTATTTAGTGTAAGTCGTTACATTTTAATAATTTGTGGGTACCAGATTTATAAATCTCTGTAATAAAAACTGAATGAAAACTAAAAAACAAGTATTTAAAAAAGGCTTTAAACTTATAATCAAGAAATACAGTAAAACATGAAATTTTTGCGTGCATGTAATTTTGATGAATTTCTCGAATCTGTCAAACTCTCAAAAATTACAAGCGCAAAAATAAAGCTGCAGTTGCTATGATATAAAGTGCAGTCCTTACAAATGTGATAACCAAGCTGAACAGCAGAAATTTTTGAGAGGTAAAACTGGCTAAATAATCTGCAGCGAAGATTTCATGTCTTACAGTAATCACCAAAAAGAAACAAAGGGAGGTTTACCGAGAGCAAAGCCATCCTTGGTCCACTGGAGGGCACCCTTCTTGGCCCCCACCTGACAGCGCAGGATCGCCGTCCCACCCTCGATCACCGTGGCGTTGCTGGGCTCGACCAGGAACGACTGGGGCTCGCCAGACACCCCTGCGACCAAACCACTGATGTCAACCACGTTACGCTGTGTCGTTGGATCTAATTTCTTCAGTGTTCTGCCACATAGCAGATCTTGGCATGGTGTCTAAACCTTCCAGCCGAGCCGATCTTCGGCCCTTCTCTTAATCTCTGCATACGATTCCTTCTCAAGGAGGTCGTCTATCATCCCGATACGTGGCCTTCCCGGTCCTCTCCTACCCTCCATGTTTCCGTCCATCACATCTCTCAGCAATCTCTCTTCCTTCATCCAGTTTTTCTTGCTTCTTTAAATCATGGTCCAATCATGATTCAATAATCATGGTCCTTGTTTCTCCTCTAACAAAAATTACGCACTCGACTCGCCCGCATTTGGGGCGATCGCAGGGTTCAGCCCGACCGAAGTGCAATGGAAGGGCCTCGACCTGGAGATTCTGCCTTCAGGATGCTTTCATCACTATATCACGCATTACGCAAATGCATACATATTATAGTATATAGAAATATATACCCAACATATACAGCGCATACACGTGGGAGGAACACGCGCATACACTCCCTTCAATACCTCTTCATAACTTACCACAATTTTATGTAATAGAATTGTTTTTCAAAATATGTTGCAAATCATGACACGCAACAAATTCTAATAATTTAAGCATTTAAATTACGTTTAATTTTATAGTACTATTTGTTGTAACCCGAAGACATTTCATCTCTGCGTTTACACAGCCACAATTATAGTACAGTGCAATATTCCCACAGCTATATTTTGTAAGAATATACTGTACATTTCTACTTGCTTATTACAGAAGACTGAGAAGAGGTCCCCTGTCACTGTCCAATGGACGTCATGGCTTCTATTAACGCTTAAGAAGTATTCAAACATATCTATCCAACTCTCATGACGGTCATACAACATCAATCGTGGGCGGCACACAGCTGTTGGGTTCATTCGTCTCGCTGTCAGTGCCAGTCACGCGCTGCAGTATATAGAGTGTCCAGGGAGAAATGAGGCAGTCTCTCTAACCGGAGCCAGACCGAACGGGACTTTTAATGATAGCAAGCGCAGCCAGCGATAGGTCAATCTGGGGAACAACATTCCACTCCATTAATCTCTTGTCCCCGACGGGATTAGGCTGCTAGGAAGTAGGCCTACATTCCACTCAATTTAAATATAATCCTTTTTCTTAGGGTATTAAGGGCAGGCATAATGGGGAGTAGTACCATTATAAAAAGATAGGCTTGGGATAAAATTTGACTGAGATTTAAATATCTAATAAGGAAGACCGATTTCCACAAAATGCAGACAGTTGTCACATGGAAACAAAAAGTTTGATAACCACTGAGCCAGGTAACGGGTCTACTGCACATGTACTTGTACATCAAATGATGCCCCTCTTACAACAGCTAATAGACACACTACAATGTCATTTACTAATGTCATGTCACGGCTTCTTAAACATTTTGCTTGCTTAAATGTCGTCGAAGTTAGACCCATCCGTCCATCTGTCTCTGATAGTTCAATCAAGTTCACAAACAGAAAGCAATTTACCACGCACCTGTCAAGAAGACGTTTTTAAGCCTATATAATACACTGCCCTCTTACCACTGATGAAGAAGACTAGTCCCTCCAATATCACAGCTATTAGAATGATGGTGAGACAGGCAATGGGACGACCGCAGTATTCATCCATTGTTGAATAATATTGTCGACAGTGGTAATTCAATTTCTTCGTCCACAATCAACAGCCTAGGCTTGCAAGAGTACCATGGAAGGATAGACGCTAGTCACAGCTCCGTTTCTTAATTTGGACTGCAAGGTTTTACAACTTCGGCATCAACCACTGTTACCAACACGATTAGGCTAATAATGAAAACCTACTAATAAGTCTCTCCACAAGCAGAGGCTACCGGAATCTGATATTGTTACTGAACACTGGTCTCAGTCATTAGTGTAACTTATACTGGAGTAAACGAAACAGACTTTCTACAAGGCCAACCAACGTAAACAATGGTCAAACACTCGATTTAAAGCCTACTGCGCTATTGCAGTAGCATGGGCCTTGTTTCAGCTAGTCCTATCTCTCAGCAAACCTATTTCTCCATTGGCCTTCGTACCAAACACTAGTTAGTCTAGATACACGTACGATTTTACACGTACTCGTATTTCTAAACAGCACGACGACAAAGTGATGATTACTGTTGCGCCATACACGTCTATGGCATTAATCCAAACTGTTGTCGGAACGATGAGTGCACACGATGCTTTCACGTTAACTAAACTAAGCAATTCCAACTTCAAGGTTGAACAGTCAACAGTGAACGCTCATCCGATCTTCTACTTTTGATTAGTAAATTTGTTCTTAGGCTACTGCGCAGTCAGCGCAAGTTCAAAAGTTGATTCAGGCTTCCACCGCAGCCAGCAGAACGATAGCCTGTTGGCGCATTATACCGGAGCGCAAAGTTCTGAGACAAGGAGTGAGAGAAGACCGTGATGCCGTCATTCGTCAGGTCTTCAGCGTTCCGCCCCTACATGTAGGCTACTTCTCTCAGAATCTGATTAGCTCTCAAGTCTCACCCTACAGTAACTTCTATCAGATTCAGATTAGCTCTCAATGCGTTCTCAGGCTCAGCGCTCTCAGCCTTCGGCGAAGCCGTAGCCCTTTCCATCATTCGCGACACTATCGAGGGGGGGGGCATGGGGGGGCAGCTGCCCCGCAGATGAAGATTTTACAATTGTATACATAGGCGTACAGTTGATAATCGCCAAATGTACCGTATGGATTTGACATAGGCAGAACGATGTCAAAATAAATGCCCTTCTTTCCCCTCAAATGTCAAACTATGTAAAAACTATGTAAAAACTATGTAAAAAACATAAAGCATGAGGGGATTGGGAAACTTAGATAATGGGGTTTAAAATATGTTTAAAGTCTGAGACTTAAAATGAAATAAAGCCCTGGATAATACCATCCTTGCCCCTGCCCGCGCCCCCTTGCTTCGAGCGCCCCTGAGTGTGTGGCTGTCTGTCAGTGAGGGCTAGGATCCAAGCGGTGAGCATTCCAATGTGCTGCGTCCGGTCACTCCGATCTGTTTAGTTGTGATTGGTGGCAGATGGCAGAGGGGATAGTACAAGAGACCGGGTGGTAGAACAAGGTTTTAGAAATCGGCAAGGTGGGGAGAGGCCTTTTATTATTACCTGGCGGTAAAAAGACTCAAATTCACTTTTTTCGATGACTGTACAATGACATGTCTTTCCCATAGACACTTTTCACCTCTTTCCGCGCCGAACTCGCAACCGCCGTAGGCGGAGGATATGCGGTCAAGTAATACTCGAAATTATTGCAGAAATTGTTACCAGGAGACTGCTTCACGATCTGCCCTTTCCCCCCCCCCCCCCC
>JAQIWG010000238.1:0-39573 GCA_034695025.1 Chamaedrilus cognettii
GTTAGTAGGATCTTGTTAGTAGGATCTTGTTAGTAGGATCTTGTTAGTAGGATCTTGTTAGTAGGATCTTGTTAGTAGGATCTTGTTAGTATAGGATGCATAACTTTTGTATAGGTTCACGGTATTTGCAGCAAAATAATATCACGTAGCCTACTTTGATGTAGGCCCTATGATGCCTACTCAATATAACTTAACTATAGTTTAGTTAGGCCCTATGATTGGAGTAACCATATTTAAAAATAGGGGGGGGGGAGGCTCAACCTCAACGCATCACCTTGCTCGAACGAGCCTACGAAAGCTTCAAATTCCATCTTGCAGTTCAAACTTAAAAAATGCACATTTAGACTTAGGCCTATTATTGCTCAACCTGATCTAAGTTTGGCTGCAACTCTAAAGAAAATTAAACATTAGGCTTACAATCTTGCGTCGAGAAGACGCTCAACTAAAAATTAGCAAAAAAAATTATATTTAATTTAAATTTTTGAATTTTTGAGACGCTTTTAATATGACGTCATCGCTGATGATCTTGAGAGTAGCATCTCATAACGAAACAGTTCTAGCCCTACTGAAGGAAAGAGGGTTTAACTGCTCCTTTTTCCTCCAGCAGCCTAGGTTTCGTAATGATTGTTCACGCTTAGTTAGGGTCAGTTGAGTCTTAGTTTAGGGTTAGTTTGCGGTTGCATAATTGGGATTAACTTAACGGGAGTTGGTTCAAGTTTTCTCTGGGTAGTGATCACGAAGAAGATGCAGCATTTTGTTGAAGATCTTAATGCAGAATCATAATTTAACGTCAAGCTTTCTTCTGGCGTCCGGACGCCATTCCCCGACGTTTTGTCGTCTCGAAACGCAAAGATCTTCATTTTCTGGCGTCGCAGCAAGCAGCGTGTACTAACATTATACATGTACATGTACCAATGCATCGAATGCAATAACAGCGCGTTCACATTAGGCCTACATCTTACCGCAAGTTCTTCCCGCAATCCGCCCACAATCCGCTCGAAAGATGGTAAAGTGTTCCCGTCGTCTTCATCGACGCCGTCTGGCCGCAAGGCGCGTGTGCCCGCAAGCGATGGTTATATGGTGGTTATATGCCATTTACATAGTGGTTAATGGGAAGGCGACGGAAGGCGGCGGGAAGATGTGATGTGAACGCACGCGTGTTCCCGGAAGCGTCGCCTTCCCGCAAGGCGCGTGTCCAGAGCCGCCTTACGGTAAGATGGCACTTGCCGCAAGATACTCGGAAGAGGGCTGGGAAGAGAGGCGCAAGATGTAATCTGAACGCGCCATAACAGACTATATGGGCCTACTATTGTACACTGTATAAATAAACGATTTATATACAAAGTAGGACTACAAATAAATTGATTAAGCAGCGCCTGTATCATCAGTCCTAGTATGTCTCATTGAAGCTAGTCATATTGTGTCAAGATGATAATAATCTTGGAGTGGATTCTATAGACGCACCTTTGCGTCCGGCTAAACAAAGTTCTCGCTAAGGAACGAAATTTAACGGTAGCCCTTCACTGCCATTCGAAAAAACAATCGCAATAATATTTATCAGAATAAAATAAACTAAAAATTTCAACAAGAAATGAGGTCAATTTGAATTCAGGTTAAACGGAAAGTTTTTTGCACGATGTCTATGACGTCATCTTAATTTAATGGCGTCGTATATCAATTCAAATGGACTAAGCAGAGAGTTATTTTTAATGAAAGTTTAGAGCTGTCGTAAAATTGTCGGCTAAGCTAAGGTAAAGGTAAAGGTGGGAACAAAGGTTCGTCTATAGAATGCACCTTTAGTTTTTAGTATATAATTATTATATTATTAATTATATATTATTATATAATCGTAAGTTTTGTATTTTGTTTAACACAGTAATGAATGCAATGAATGAGTGTAGTGGCATGTAATATTGTACATAGCTAAGGTAATAACTGACTGTAAATTGTAATGGTAGATTATATTTTTAGACAATATTGCCTTAGCCTGGACGTTTATTTGTAAAATGCTCTAACTATTTCTCTTAAGTTATTCTGTCAACCATTTATATTTAAAAGAGAAATTAAGAACCATCTAAAGGCATGGATAATTTACTTTTAATGGTGTTTGGTTGTGATCTGAGACATTAATAAACTACATGTATATTCATGTTTCAGTGGTAGGCTACTTGTGATTTGAGACATGAATGATTTATATTCATAGGCCTATTTGAAAATATTTCTTTCCTGCTGTTATAAAAACCGCTGAAATTTATGAGTTAACTAAGCAGTAGGCTGGATGTAAAACACGTGGCAAACTGCAGAACAAGTATTACAGATACAAAAAGTTGTCACAGAATATAGATTCTGTGACAACTTTTTATATTTGTAATACTTGTTATGCAGTTCGCGATTCTTTTTTGTGTGTCCGTTACTAAAAATGTTACTGTAACTGTAAATAAGCGTCCAGCTAGATTCACAGTTTTCATTTATCCGGAAGCTTGCAGTTTAGTGTAGGCTATATCATGATTGCAGAATGGTTATGTTGATTGTAAATTAAAGATACTACTACTCACTAGCTTACTACTGTATGTTACTGGCAGTTCGCTAGTGTTGTCCCGGGTCATAGGGGACGGTTTGACGGGATATCACAAAAATGGATGCATGGATGAATAAACTGAATTGAATTTAAATTAAATTGAAAATGAACTTTTTGCGTCCAGATGTTTAGCCTATACAGTGTCTTAGTCCTAATGCTTCAATGCCGTTTACATAATGCATAATTCTATCGTAACGTAATTATGTTGCTTTCTAGTATCTTATAAACTTTCCTCTCTGATCAATAAAGTAATAGCGTACAATATTATTATAGAAATTTACCAAAAGCCTGTTGAACTAGCCTAGTTGTGTCCCGCAGCATCAATGTGCTTTATTCGTCAATTCATTGACGCACATCATCACACAAAACTGGAAAATTAACTCGAAAAGTTAATTTTCGAAAAGATAATTTTATTAGTTCAACCTCGGTCATTAATTCATAAAATATAAATAAATGACCGAAGTTGAACTTATTAATTGTTTATTTAAACTTATTTAAACGTATGTAATGAAAATGAACAAATAATCCACTTAAATGGTGAGCCTATAGGCAGTATACAAATTAATCAGGGCAATTCTTTCATTTTTAACCGATCAAAAATCAAGAACAAAAATATCTGACTAGACTATTCCGTATTTTATAAACACAAAATATGAAACGACAAATAAAGTTGGCTAGCCCGATTAAAATTAATTTCACGTTTTCATTTTTGTTGTATCTTATTGTATTTTGCTGTATTTTAATGTAATAATTGTATAGTCAAATAAATAAATAAATAAATTTATAATAATGTTGCCAAGCCTTTGACAAAATTTCAAAGTGTCTGTCAAATTGCCAGTATAATATTGCAAATATAAACCAATAGGCCCTACAGTTTTTGTTGTTAATGTTTTGTTAAATTAAATTAATTTTGTAAAATTAATTTAAATTAAATATTAGCCGACCCAATACCCATCAATAGTCGTGCTATAATGTGGATCGATATCTTTTGCAACGCATTTCTGCGCAATCTGAACTTGTCTAGGCCCTACAGATTTCTCGAGCCGCTCTCATGTATTAGAACTGTCGAGTATCTTTATTTCATCGCAAGCGATATCGTTAGTAAAACGATAAATAAAATAAGATTAATATTAGAATTTAAAAATGCCCAAATGTCAGTTCAAAGTCTGAGACATTGTCCAGCAATTTCAAAAACTACACAGGCTACGTTAAGCCTAGGCCTATACAAACTACAATAGACCTTCTTGTAGACTATAGCAGGTTGCGTGTTGTATCGCTCTGTTTAATTAGGCCTGTTTATTTTTCCCGTTTGTCTATGTTGGCTGCAGCCACTGAATTGGTGAATAAGGTTCATTGTGGCTATAAGCCGAATGATAAATCTAATATAACTTATCATTATATTAAATTATTTTCAATAAAAATCATCATTATAATCATTCTCGTTTTTTCGTTCATTTTTCCGTGCCAACACAATGTTGGATGTCTGCTATAATTATGGCAATCAATTAGTATACGATTTTGGCATTGTATTAATTATGTTATAAAATTTTCATAAATATCATATTTTCGGAGCGACACTGGCCATATTTCTCTGTATTGTATTCTGGACCTGTAGGCCCATTTGAAACAGCCTACTCTGCACTTTTGTGAAGATAAAAGATAGCCTACATAATTATTATTGCAAAAATTGTAGTAAATTGGTAGGCCTACGCGCGCTTCGTTAAATTTGACCCTGAACGTGGATGAAATCAAATCTGACATTTTTTATTTGCAATAGGCTTATACTATATTTGTTACATGCTGTCGACAACTAATTTTTGCTGTCAACGACTTATTACATGCTGTATAAAACCTATTTGATGCTGCCGATAACTTGTTTTATACCGCCGGCAACTTTTTTATGCGGTCAACAACGTATTTAAGTCTGCCGACAACTTATTTGATGCCGCCGACAACTTGCTTTATGCCGCCGGCAACTTTTTTGTGCTCTCAACAACTTTTTCCACGTTGCCGACGCCTTACATTATGCTGCCGTGACTTATTGCTTACGGGTACGCTGCTACGAGCTTAATTTGTCTCCGAAAAAGTCCAGCGATTAAAGATTCTTTCGTGGAGTATCATATATTAGTATATGAGTAGGCCTATAACAGTAGGCTATCGTTCGTGGTAAAATCATATATTTTAAATTTTTTTAAACTAATTGTTGACAAAATCGTGCAGTAGTTACCGACGCGCCTTAGAAATATAAATAATATTCATTGAAAAATGGATATAGAGCGAATTCAGTTTCTTGAAAATTCTCGATCCCGTGGAGTTATGATAGAACGACTGTCTAAGTCTGTCTGCATTGTCGCTAATGAGTTTACGACCGAATGTCGTTAAAGCCATTCGTAGGTCATTTCCTTACCCCTCCCCCATCCCCCATTTGCGCATTGAAACGGACGTTGGTTAAGTTTACAATCTTGTGTCGGTGTGACACTGCTTGGTTGTAAGCGGAGGGTGTTACTGAGGCAAGCTTCTATAGGGTAAGGTGTTGACAGTGCCAGGGTTTCGCGTTCATGTTAGGGGTGGAAGGGGGGTAGTGACGCGATTAGCGCAGAAAAATTACGGGGGACATGGCGAGACACGATCGCCGTTGATAATATGCTGGCGTATACGTTCAAACGATTATAAAAATTATATTTGAACTAGGCCTGTCTGTTAAACAAAAAGTCCTGCTATTTGGTAGTAAGACCATTGGTTTAAGTCAATGCCTAAGCTATAGGCCTACGTTTGAGGTTGACCTCTCGCACCCAGCTGGCGAACATGCGCCTTGAGAATGCGACAATTACACTGCACACGCCGATCAATTAACTGAGCCGATTAACCCCTTGTCCGATTAAAGGCATTTTAAAAGCCAGCCAGGAACTTTGTACTTTTACCCTCTCCCACCCCGCCGCCCCGCACTCCTTACCAAACTATGGTTAGAACCAGGGCTTAGAACAAGAAAATGTTTGATTTGCTAAAATTGTAGCAAATTTTTGCGTGCGGCATTGCTGGTGATGGCGAAAGAATTGGCCTGTAGGCGGATATTTTATTTTAAATGCATTGGCAAGATGGCGCCATTTTCACAGATTTTCTTCAACTTTGCAGCTTTATGATGCTGAAAAATCTACTAGGGATTCTTTTTAGCCTAAAATATGATTAGCCTCAACATTAATGTCACGAATACTTGAAATTGGCCTATCTCTACTTCCAAAATAATTAATTATATATACTTCAAATAATTATTAATAGAATAATTACTATATACTTCCAAAGTGATTACGGTAGAATTTTTCCCCGCTCGTGATTAATTTTTGTTTTAATGAAACTTTAAATAGTAGAGAACTAAGTAACACATTAAATTCTTATATTGGTATTCACCATTGTGAGTTAAAATGGAGTTAGCTCAATCGGCGGATTGAGTGACGTGACGCTAGGCATAGGAGATTGACAACGGTCGCTCTCAACTCGCCGATTGACCAACTCGAAGTTAACTCGCAATGGTGGGTGCCAATATTAGTGTGCAAAAATTGTTGAAATTTAGCCAAGTAGTAGTGCTTCTGTTTGAAATTAGGACAATGATTAAAACTGTATGCTTTGGAGTATTTTGTTTGTATAGCAAATCTGAGAGATTATTGTGCTTTTTCAAAACGAACATAGCAACTCTAGGTATAAAAAAAATCGGTGGTCACACATCAAAAATCCATCACTCGCAAACTTAATCAAGAACTTCATCAATAACTATTAATAGGACTCCATCAATATGTCCAGGGATAAGTTTAGTAGTAGTACTCCAACAACGACGTTTTTTTGAAACTACTCGGATATAGAAATGGGTAGGAGTAGCATTACTCGTAAAAATGGACGATGGTGGAGTAGGCCAACTCTAGGGCTACTCCTTTTTTGAAGGGCATAGGAGTGCACTACTCCTGTTTTATAGGCAGCAGGCGTAACGCTACCCCTACTTTGTTACGGCTAAACTAAACTCCGAATATGTCACAGAGCAGACTAAATAGCAGAGCATTGAAGCTGCTTTACTGTAACACACTCGCTCACAGTCAAACATAGTGGACTCTCTAATTCAAAACAAGGAGACATACAGAATGGTCGTGGAAAAACATTGTGCTACAAATAGCAAATTAATTCAGTTCTTGTACAATTTGGGAGGGTTTTAACCCAAAAAACATCCCCTAGTCTACGCACGGTACCTGAGAGATATCAAACAGATCAGAATACAAAATTACGCAAAAGATTCATTTTTCGTCCGCCGCCAACAAAACGCGACTTCTAATTTCCAGTGCTTAAGCCAAGCCGTTTGGAAACAACGTTACGCAAAAGAATTTAGAATCCTATCGATCACAAAAACGACCACGCCCATACCCAATCCACTAGCCACCACGCAAGTTTCACAACAGGCACACCGCTGTCGCTATTTGCACCAAGCAAATACTCAATTTCTCAAACAGTTCCCATAAAATCAATAATAAGACGCAATGGCAAAATATGTTCCGAACGATCGAATTCCATTGCACACACGCACAGGGTCGAGAAAAAAACATTCATCAGAATAAGAACAGATCGCGATTTAAGCCAAGCGGGCTACATTTCTCTCGATACAGCCTTGACTGAAACCCGCGCAGTCCGCGTTAGCTGTCAAGCCTACTTAGAAGCCATAACAGCGAGAGCTGGCATGATTTGTGAACGACCGCAGCGTTGCTTAAATCAGTCAAGTATAAATCTGAAAAAGCGCGCATGGCATTATGCCAGCTCCAGCAAAAACAGGCGCAGTGCAACGGCTCAGCCTTTAAATGCCATTATAATTGACTTTCACTCGCAATGCTACGCGGCCTACGCCATCCCGCTTCAAATTGCCATATAACATAATTTTTGGTGTAGGCTACTATGCCTGCTAAACTTACACCTGCGAGAATATGAATCCAGCAAAAAATGCAAAGAATACAACTTCGCATGCGAACAGTGCGCATGAAATCAACGAGTAAATGAGTTCAATCCTATAGCCAAATATTTACATACAAACACGAGCTCTAAAACAACCTTAATGGATCTCTGTGAATGAAGGGCCATACGCCAAGATCGACACCGAGCCCTGTTGGCGCTCACAACGTCCAATAGTTTAGCGCGTGTCACAGATTGTTCGTAAGAAGTCACCGAAGGATTCTCGTCCTACTTGACGACTTTCTTCTGGGCGGTTCCAACATTGCATTCGTTGACCTGAAAATGACACAAAAAATGCTGCTAAGTATTATGCGTGGCGCGCAGTAGTGGATTTGCACAATACACAGTACACACAATGTACAGTAGACAGTAGGGGGATGGAGGACTGAGCCACTTCCAAGCAACAAAGTTATTGAAGCTTTGTGGCAAAGACATATTGCAGCAAATTTTTAGCATCGTCATTGGCGAAGCTAATCATCTCTTTGTCGTCAATTCTGTTAATGTCCATGTTTTCACACGGGTTAGACGTTTTGCACCCTAGTAAGGACTGCTGGAACAGGGTTTTTACGACCGGATGCCCTTCCTGACGCCAACTATATAAATAATTATCTGGCACTGGATGAGCAGCTTGTGATATTGGCAAACAACGATGTCAATATCTTACAGATAATTCCAAGAGTTGTTAGAGGTTATAAAATGGGAATACTGTTCCTCTTATCTGCTTAACTGGGTCTCTACCAGTTCAAGAATTTATCGTTGTTCATGACGTGGCACGTCCTTGTTGACGTCGTCAGATGTTGAAATGGACTTTAATTGTTTGTAGTTTAGAGATCGTCTGTAGAGCAAAGATCATATAAAGCCCAGCTCTGTGCAAGACAGCCGGCACAGAACCGCTTCCCCTTTTTTAGTCGCCTTTTACGACTCGCCCGGGGCGCTCTGGAATGCAAGCCAATTCTTTGTTCCCCGGCCTGCAGAGGATTGTCTGACCTATTAATCAGGCATGTATTGCATCGCACTCGCAGATATATACTGTAACACAAACGATCAAAACGTAAATCTCTAGACGATCGTCGTGTCACACCTTGACGGCGAAGCGGAGCGAGTTGAGCGTCTCCTGGAAGCACTCCTCGCGCGGACTCACATTGACAAACATCAGCACCTTGCTCGTCCCACCCAGGCAGTTCTGCAGTAGGAACGTCAGCTTGCTGTCCCGGTATGGCACGTACGAACCCTGCACACAACACGCGCGGCATTAGACTTGCTGAAACTTGCAGAAACCTTAAACACACTGGGACAAAAAGATAAAAAACAAACCACACAATTTTTTGCTGGTTTCAGTGCGAGGCGCAGGGGTGTAGTGGTTAAGGCGTCAGACGTGAATCCCAGAGACCCGGGTTTTAAGTTTTTAAGTCCCGGCGCTGGCAACTGTGCGTAACAGGCCCTTCAGCAAGGCTCTTAAACACACAAGTGTCGCTAGTTGCTAATCTCATATCAGGAAATTACTTATTTAGTCAGCATCAGAAAGGGCATCCGGCCATAAAAATCCAGCTCCAGCAGTCCTCACCAGGGAGCAAATCCAAAAACGTCTAACCCACGTAAAAACATGAACATTAAGATGACAGTAATTAGCTGAGCATCTTCTGTTATGCTCAACTCGAATAAACGATCGAGCAATTACAACAAATTTAATTCGCGTTAAATGCATCCGTAAAATCATAACATAAAACTGTTTACGCAGTATTCCAGAAAATAAAACTGTAGCTAGCCGAACGCCTCTTTTATTCCCATCGCACATACAACCATGATCGGAAGCGCGCCAAACCTTGTTTGACAGGGCGATGATGACGTTGCCGAGGTTGGCGAGACTCTTGTTAATGCTCTTGGTCTCCTTGAGTCGCTGACCCTGTGACCCCGAATCTTTCAGCCGCTCCGACCCGGCCAGGTCAATCAGGTTCAACGTACCTGGGCACCAGGTAAACAGGTCAATCAGGTTCAATGTATCTGACCACCGGGCATACATCGACGCCGGTCAAACTACACGCACAGACAACTTGATAATCAGTGACAACACTGTATAGTCGAACACTGTACAAAGCAGGTCTTGGCTAGCTATATATTTGAAATTAGGACATTGACGGTTGAAAGTAATGAACTGAAGTTTAATAATCCATGTCCAAGGTTTCCGATTAAAACTGGACAGCATGTAACTTAAAAGAAGGCATCGATCAAACGGCATACAATAAAACTTGACAAAAGAACCGGTTGAATAATGAAACAAACTGGGGGGGAACGACTGACGCAGGCCTTGCTGACAAGGGGATTTGCCCTAACAAACTAGTGGGGACATTTAACAAACTGGGGGGGGGAGATATACTAACAAGTCGAATGGAAAACTGTAACAAATTGAGGGGGACAGACCGACGCAAGCCTCCCCAGTGAGGGGGTTCGTCCCAGAGATCTTCATGCGGAACACGCTGTGACTGCGCGACGAGTGCTCGTTGCAGCGTGTCTCCGCCACCGAGCGATTGCGCGCCGCCCGTGCCAGCAACTGCTGCACCTGTGCGCAGTTCAATCATACCCTGCTCAAGAGTTCTGTGCAGCACAAACTTTCCTTTCTTTACTTCAGGGACCGTGCGTAGCACAAAGACTATTAACAGTCCGGTTCCATGCAAGAGAGCTGGCATAGTACACCGCTCCCCCTTCTTTAGTCGCCTTCTACGACTCGCCCGGGGAGCTCTGGTCTACAAGCAAATTCTTTGATCCCCGATCTGCAGGGGGTTGCAACGCAAACATACACTGCAACAACACTGCTGCACCCACTGCCAAATCATATTACAATAATGATCTCAGCATTTGTCAATTGTTTAGAACATCAAAGTCCATTGAAATCCATCAAATCGATTTATTTTATGCATTTACACCATCATTGAATTTGATGAACAAGTATCAAATTCGACAATGCTCACCTGGCCCTGTGATTGAACAGTGACGGTCGTGAGGTCCGAGACGTAGACCTCGCTGCTATTGGTCGACACGAGCTTGATCTCGTGCTTGACGTCGGCCTTGGCGTTCTGTGTCAGCAGGTCTCGGATCGTCTCGTTGTAGATCTCCAGGAACGACACCTCAAAGTCGTACTGAGCAAAAAAACACATCTGGTCAACTCATGCAAAATGCCTCTGGTCAGCCTACGCAGAACTTCAAACCTTGATTCATCATGTTTTTTTTAACAGAACTAAACAAATGTGCAGCTTCAAAACCTCACAAATACTTCAAAACGTCACAACTGCTTTAAAATCCCTTAACTACATGTACATCAAAACCTCACAAGTACTTAAAAATCTATAACTATTTAAAAACCTCACGTCTAAGTAAATACCTCACGTCTACGTAAATACCTCACGTCTACGTAAATACCTCACGTCTACGTAAATACCTCAAGTCTATGTAAAAACCCCACAGCTACTTAAAAAGGGCTGCAAACTATAAACAAGATCATTATATTCACCTAGCAAGAAGGTCACCCAATGGACTCACATTCCATTCTATAAACAATAAGTACCGCAGCTACATAAAAATTTACAACTAACTAAATACCCCCAACTACTATCGCATCCTAGAGACAGTCAACTCACCTTCCAGCCCTTCACCTCCAGCTGCTCGGCGCAGCTGAACACAAACTCGACGGCGCGTGGCACTACGCCCCTCTGTTCGTCGCGCCCCTCCATCGTGTAAGTCTTCCCGCTGCCCGTCTGTCCGTACGCGAATATGCAGACGTTGTATCCGTCGAGCGCGCTCTGAACGAGCTGAGAGATTTCTTCAAACACGTCCGACTGGGTCGCCGTTGGCGCAAACACGCGGTCGAAGCCAAACTCGTAACGGTTGCTCGTGCCCTTGCGCCCGGCGGCCAGGCTCTGCGGGAAAAGACCATCTTTATTTATCTCATCATTATTCCACATGAAATCTCTGCACTCGCACATAAATATAGCACAGAGGAAACTGTATTTAAGCAATCTTTCTTGCGCACTATCAACAACGCTTTCCAGGGTGAAGTGACATCGTTATAAATCAAGGGCCTGTTTCTCAGAGTTTCTGTAACTTTAAGCCTAAACATAATTCAAAAAAATATTTGAAAAAAATTTAATCCAACCGCCGAACATCGTGACGTCATCATTCGGTTTATTACGAGTGGCGCCGCAGCGGTGCGGAGTTTACAATAACTAAGACTAAAATTTGCACAAGATTTTCTTCAGAACTTCTTAATAAAATTTGCATAAGATATTTTGAGTAACAGGTCCCAGGCTATTAGCGTATAGCGTAGCTCTTAGCGAGTAAAGCGTATGCCGTGTATATGACTATAAGTCTGTGAGTTACACATTTGCTCACTATATTTGAACATTTTCTTAATAGTTTATATTCTGAATTACTTCTATTGTTGTGCTTATATTTCTGCTTCTTTTGATGCGAATAAAGGAACTATATATACATATATATATATAAATTTCCTGTCCCTCTTCCCTGCTAGCACAGGTTGAACGCCTGCGGCCATGGACACACACCCTCACTCATTTGCATTTTAACGTTATTTTTGGCGTACCGTGTCTGCCTTCAAAATACAGAGCGTTTTTTACACACGTTTAGTTACAATTTGGCAAAAAAAACCTAAATCCAATCTTAACCAACAGAGACCTATAAACATTGTGCCTCCCAAATCTAAGTAATAGCCTAGCTATAATTTTAAACACACTAGTAAAAACACTAATTCTAATAACACTAATATTAATAACACTAATTTTAAAATGCCAGCAATAAAAGCGTCTGTCAAGTGCTCTGCCATTTGTTGCTCTCGCTGCCAGGTGGCAGTACCTCGTTGGGACTGATGTCCGTCAGACGCTCCAGTTCTAGCTTCTTCCTGTCGTCGTCGGGGAAGTGGATGTGCGGAATGGCTTCGTTGCTGCCGCAGCCCAGAGTCTCCTCTGCGCCCAGCAGGGGGCGCACGCGGCAGAACACCCGGATGTTGCCCTTCAACTCCTGCACCACGGGGGGAGAGGATTAGCGTACATAGGGCAGACGCTCCAGCTCAAGTAAGTGATGGAAGTGATAGTCAGAAGAAAGAAATACTGGATTGGACAATGGACATGTATTGAGAGGAGAGGGATTGTTGAAAGATATTATGGCGGGAAGAATGAAGAGCAAGAAAGGACCGGCGAGGCCACGTAACGGGATGATAAGACGACCTGCTTGAGAAGGAATCGTATGCAGAGATAAAGAGAAGGGTTGAAGATCGGCTAGGGTGGAACAGGGTTCTCAGCATCTGCCCACATAAAATTCCAGGCTTTTCAAGGTTTTTTACAGGTTAAATTTTGCTCATTTTCCAGGTAACTTTCCCGGCGTTTTCATAGAATTCAGATTTTTCGGGTGATTTGATTGTGAGGCGATTAAACGTAGTATTATTCTGCCTTGTACAGTAATTGCTAAGTAAATTAAAAAAGCGAAAGCATTACACTCAACTGTGCTCAGAACCACCTTGAATCATTGCTATTTATTATAACAGACCAATCGAAGTAATTTACTGAAATTCAGAATTATAAGGCTTCATTATGCCCCTTTTTCTGTTTCGTGCACGAGTTGCAATTCGCGACATAAAAAGAAAGGCATGAAAATGAGGTTTAAAAGTATTCCAGGTGTTTAACTAAAATTCCAGGCTTTTTCCAGGTCAGGAGAATTCCAGGTTTTTTAGGTAGCTGAGAACCCTGTGGAAGGTTTGGATACCATAGACCTGCGATGTAGCAGAACACTAAAGAAGGTAAAAATTGAATTAAGTATATATGCTAAACTCTACATTGAGCACTGCAGTCCGTTCCAATCATGGCATACAATGTGTGAAAGGCCTACAAACCTCAATTGTAATGATAGGTACACTTAACAAAAAAGTTCAACTGAGCAGTTGAATTTTTATTATTTGAATGAAACAACGAGTTCAATTACGCTACTAGCACTAATAGCTCAATTTAACTCGTCGTTTCATTCAAATTAAATCTCCCTTCAATCCAACACGCCGCCTGCCTGTATGGTGTTGTGGAGGCGCCGCCGCTCCGCCTCGTCGGCGCGCAGCTTGCGCTCTGCCGCCGCCAGCGAGTCGAGATGCGCATTGACGCTCGCCTTCAGCGCGCTGATCTCATCCGCGCGTTCACTACACACGAGCTCTGACCGGTCTCTGGCCAGCTGCGCGGCACCAGCGACACCAGCGGATTATAATAAAAACTCTGCACTGAAACAAGTATTAGCAACAGTGCGCTTAGCTAATAATTAAGACCTAATGGTTGGGCCCTGATATTTAACAGAATTTTGATTAATTATTGTTCATACACCTTAAGCCCTTTGGCGTTAATTTGACACCCTTTGCTTAATTGAAAATTCAGCCTAATCTGCTTACCCTATGCAATAACCTTTAAAGTTGAAACTTTAAATTTGCAAGTTAAGCATCAAATTAAGTGCTATGCAATTAATATTGCACTTGAATCTTGAATTTAGGTTATTTACACCACAAGCCAAGAATACCACAAACCAATACTACCCCAACCCAATAATACCACAAACCTTGACAGCGTACAGCTCGGCCTCCAGGGCGGCCTGCGTCGCCCCCATAGACCCTATTGTTCCCTTGAGGGCGCAGATTTCCTGCCTCGCGGCGCCCACGTCTAGCTCCAATGCCGCCTTACGACCCTCGACCAATGACAGCGCGGCGTCGGCATCGCGTCTCTCGCGATCCGATAGGGCGCGGGCGGCGTTCAGCTCCTCTCTCACCCCCCTGCAGCAAACAGGAACAAGAGGCGTTTAGGTGTTTTGTATGTCAAGGCAAGGCTGTGCAGCGCATCACATTCATTTGGCGGTTTTTCGATGAAATTCCGGTCTTCAGATATATGATTTTTATAGAATTCATTTTATTCCAAATTTAATATATATAAAAAAATTTAACACTGCCCGAATCTTGCGCCCTTACTGATCAAAGGTCATGACGTTATTTCATACTCGCATTAGCGGCGCAGGCCTCACTATAAAACAGACCGAAAAACAAAACAAAAAACGTTTGGCACTGAAATCAATGTCGGATGTGCTCATAAAATTGCAGTTGAAACAACAAATCTGATTATTAGCACTATTAAAATGCGATCACCTTCCCTTTGCGCGAGCAAAATAATAAATTTTCAATGACAAACGCTTCTTCTCAGCCAGCCATCATCAATAATTTGTAATCCTCAGCAAAATGTCGCAATCACTTTTAACGGCCCAGTTTCACCACGACGCCATAAAACATTCTACTTTCTCTAATCTCCAAGCCCGCCCCAGCTAGCAAACAGCAATACCTTGCTTGGTGCTGTAGCGCATCTATCCCATTCAACACACCCCCTGCAGGCGGGGAAACAAAGAATTGGCTTGCAGTCCAGAGCTCCCCGGGCGAGTCGTAAAAGCCACTAAAGAAGAGCGAGCGGTTTTGTGCCAGCTCTCTTGCACAGAACCGGACTTATGCAGTCTTGTGCCACACACGGTCCTTAAACTACTGCAACATAGTAGAAAGATGATGGATTGCCTAGAGTAAGAAAAAGGAACTCTATAGGGGGATTGGCCATTGTTAACATGTTATATATATATATAACACATATTAGTTAGTACCTGCTATTTGTTGTTATATACATTCCGTTAGTGTCTACTGTTCTCGCAGTCACATCCGTGACGTTGCTGGTGTGTACTTGTCCTCTGTATATTTTGGATTGTACAGCGCCCCAGATTAGTCTCTGGACTTGTAACGGCGCTTTAGTAGTATTAGGAAATCGGCTTAGATATTATTATTATTATATGTATTTTATTGCCAAATAAATGCCAGTGCATTATCATATTTAGATGAAAAAACAAAATCAATTCTGAATCAAAAAGTGTACCATAAATAAATTTAACTATAAGGAAAATTTGAATTGTAACAATTTAAACAACACATTGCAACAAATCTTAGCCCACCAATACGAAATTACATCAAAAAATAATGTCACGAATTTATTCCTAAGGGCGGGATTCTTGGTCATCACTGCCTTTGTTAGTCTTTTCGATAAACCAACGATTTATATTATCCTCAAAAAAGTTGAACCTGCGCGTGAAAAAGATCTCTTTCATGAACGCCAAAACGCGCCCGTTTAGATTATCACTGCGTTGATCTTCAACAGCAGCTGTGTCTAAATAGATATTACATCATCCACGACCAATCAAGGTTAGAATAGTCAACTTAAACTAATGGTGGCTAACTATTGTGCTGATTGGTCGTCTTCTGATGTAACCTAGCCATGAATTACTCTTTAGTCCTACATTAACAATTGAATTTTGTCAATAAATGCAAGAAATTAAATGGAACAAAAAGCATGGAAAAATATTCCAAAGGCCGGGGTTTAAAGGGCTGCAGGCTGTGTCGGTCTCAGGCCGACCACTGCAGGTACCCCCATCTCGGCACCTCAATGGTCCGGCACCTTCGCTTGGAGTCAAAATGCATAAACCAATTTGCGACTATTATATAGGCCTAAGTGTACATGTAGGTTACTGATAATGAGTTACAATAATCATGTAGCCTATCCTTACGGCTTGACCCGATCTAATATTGCCGATGCATTTCGCTTGCCATTGCTAGTGTTGAAGAGTCAAATTAAAGTTTTTCACGCATCTTGAGTCAAATGGTGAAGGATAACTCATATGTCATGGGTGTCAAAAAACTCCGGCGTTCATGGGTGTCAAAAAACTCCGGCGTAAGTTGGATTGTCCTCAAATATAAGCCACAACCCTCGATGGGTCCGACTATTAAGCTTCAATTCGCTTTTAAATTCGTTGTATTATACAACGTGTGTTTAGAAATTGATATGCATCTACATTTGACGCTGTTTTGTGCATTTTTATTAGTTATGTATCGACAATTCATTCTGACTGGTTTTTTGCATGTTCATTATTGCTGCCATGGCAACGTCAACAAAAGTGAGCGTTAACAGGAAATCATAAGGGCACGGAGGTTTATCTTTGCCTAAACTCCCAAAGTTGGCCGATTAAAATGTGAGAGTTTAGCCGGCGGATAATCATGCAGTTCATCTCTCGATGACATTAATTAGCGTCCATGAAAGACAGAAAATGGATAATCAGCGGTTAAATCGCCCGCAAGGTCGATCTTCAGAGTTCATCGCTACGGCTAGCGTTAAATCACCTTCTTGAATACGACAGTAACTCTCATTCCAGCCACTTAAACACTTTGTACTTAACTGTTGATCCACTATCATGGTTCACAATGTTATACTTTTTCATCGGATTTTCATAGTCATCATCGCCAACTAAGGAACACAATCTTAAAGACATCGAGTCCTTGATTATTATTATTGCTAAACTACAAAAAATAGAACAAAAACGGATCCGATACCTCAGTTGGCGCTGCAGTGCGTCAATCTCGTCAGACGCCTCCGCTGTGCGCTGCTCCTTCAGCTGGATGGTGCCGGAGAGCTGGGAGTTGAGTCCCTCCAGAAGTGCAATGCGCTCGTTGCTCACGAGCATTTGCTCGTGCAGCGCCTGGTTCTGACCGAGCTGCCGACCCATCGCCACCTCCATATCGCCCAGCCGACCCTTCATGTCCCACGGGTCGCGCTTCTTGCCGACGGGGGGCGGAGGCGCTGGAACAAAACCACCCGCTCAGGGCCTGATCTGGATCGAGCAAAAAATTCGCCAATATAATTCTTTTGTTGCAAGGCCATACTTTTTCTCGCCCAATTTGTTGCACCGTTGTTTCCTTCAGGTACACCAGAATATATAAAATTTTTGCAGTGTTCACCACCATCAAGCCAGAAATTGTGCTTCTAAGAACGAAGAATCAATAAAAACTTCGCCAAAGTCTTTTGCCAAATGGAAAAAAATCTCCAACTGCTAAAAAAATTATCTTTTGGCGAATGGCAGAAACTGCACCTGCTGAGCACATGGTACCAGCTAGTAATAGCTATCAATAGCTTACACGGTGGGTCAAAAAAAATTGATCTCCTGAAAATGCGATTTAATACGCTCTAAAATACTTCACGAGTATTTAATCCTCAGATGAATTACCATCAATTTTAATTATACGGCATTTAATTAAACCATTCACTAGCCAACATACTAAACAAAACACAACAAACTAGTAGTGCCTGGTCTGGATTTGATATCTGTTTTATTTTTTTATAGCTTAATTTAGGAGATTTAGGCCCAGTTGTTCACTAGCTATTTGAATGATCCAGGATTAGTTCAATAACTCTCCAATATCGGCGAATTATTTAAATATCTCTGATCTATTGCGCGATCTGATTGGATCGTGACGTCATTTTTGGTCTGTGTTTATTCAACACCAAACAACTCTCGATTGAGCAACTGAGCCCTAGGAGTGGATATAGGAGAACTAGTAGGAGATTTAGAAGTGGATACAAAAGTACAAATACCAGCAGCGGCAGGAAGTGAAGGTTGAGGCGCGTTGAATCGTACAACATTACTCACAGCAGGCCTGGCGGGCGCCGGACCGGCGACCCTCTTGGCCGCCACAGGAGGCTTCTTGTCAGCAGCTATCGACAACAGGAGTTACACTTTGATTCACTTATTTAGCAAAAAAAAATTAATCAATCAACCATAACCATTTCGATGCGCACAAAACGAGGTTAGATGGTGAGTTAGGGTCTCTTTCCATATTCATGCAATCACAGCCAGTTGACAACCGTTGTCACGACAACGATTTCCTTAACTGGGTTTCATGCATGGCTTGCATGAAACCCAGTTAAGGACATTTTACATCGCAATTTTTTTAACATCGTTGCATGCAAAATTGCATGCACAATATACACCGTGGAAAGAGACCCCCGCAGCAAGGCAGATTTACCTTGCTGCAGCATGTTATTGTCTGAAAATGATCCTATATATCCAGCGCTAAAATAACGATAAAAATTACAAGCCATTAAGTTCCAAAAGCCAGCCCTACCCTTCCCGACGGGCGGCCGGCTGACAACGCGCGCTGTGGTGAGGTTAGAGGCACTTGCCGCGCGCTGGAGCCGCGCCGGGGCAGGCCCGGTGGGGTGGCGTGCCGGAACGCCGACGATCGACTCGTTGGGAGAGACCTCCATGCGAGCGCGCTTGTACGCGTTCTCTCGCTTAGGCTGGGCCTTGTCCGCCGGGGGTCCACCAACGTCCTGGGCAATGTGTGCAAAATTGATCTAACTAATCAAACTTACAACATCAAACTAACGAAATCAATAAAAGTAATCGACTCAAATTCAGTCAATAATCAAGTTTTTGTGGGCTTTTTGCAGTTTAGTGTGCAGCACAAAGACTATTGCAGTACGGTTCTGTGCAAGAGAGCCGGCACAGATCTGCTTCCCCTTCTTTAGTCATCTTTTATGACTCGCCCGGGGAGCACTTGGTTGCACACCAATTCTTTGTTCACTGGCCTGTAGGGATATTAATTATCAAAGTCAAATATCAACGTCAAATAGGAAGTAGAGAGCAAAATGTCGGAATAATATATCAAAGTAGGCAAGTTGCAAAAAGTTGCAACCAAATTTAAAATGCTGTTGGAAAACCCTAATATAATAATGTACATTTTTTTTACAAAGTTTCAAATTTAACGCTATGATTATTAACAGTACATTAATAATTAATGTAAACCAGTGAAATACGGTACTATAGCATAAGCGAATTATCAAAACTTCAGCCATCATGCCATGTAATTAAATTATCTTCACACCTTGCGTTTCTCCGCGCCAGGCTTCCCCCCCACCGTCTCCATCCCTCCGGCGTCCACTGGAGCGTCAAAATCCTCTGACAGCGGAATCGGAACTGTCTTCAGATCCGGCCCCAAGCCGGCGGCAGCCGACAGAATGCCAGACCTTGGGAGAGGAATGGCCGAGTTGTGGAGCCTCAGCGCGGAAGAGACGCTCGAGAGGGTCGGCAGTCGACTGACCGGTCTCGCGATGGAGGATGGCTTCACGCTTGGAGGGTGAGTCATCTCCTTGTGAGTACAGAGCGCATGTTCATGTGAAGATACCAGGTTGTTCTCCGGCAGGCTCACCAATGATCATTTTTCTAACTCTGACAACATGTAGCTAGAGGTCTGTGTTCAAGATAGGACTTTAACCAAATTACTAAAGTTTAAAATTGGTAGAATTTATCTAGAGACGCGCAAAAACCTTCAATTTAACTCCTCGACGTGCGCAACTACACGTAAACACAGGTTAGTCTAACACTAACCGACCTGATGTCTGAGATTAATTATCATTAAGTCATTTATCGGAAAATTATCATTGGTGAGTCTGACGGAGGGCGACCTACAAGTCATTTCATGCATGACAAGCACGATTTTTGGACAGCAAGCATACATATATATATGTTGTACAATGCATATATATATATTTGTACAATGCATGTATGGTACTGGATGGAATAAATACCGGTAAGTTTTACATTGAAAAAATTCTTTGCAAAATAGCAGCTCTACTTAAGGCTACCCTAAGCTTATGGAGGCACCAACATATGTTTCTAAAATAATTGGAAAATGTGGTATCGCATGAGTGTGCAAAATACTGTTACCACAAACCAAACCTGTTACCACAAACCAAACCTGTTACCAAATACTGTTGGTACATACGAAAATACGGTACATATGAAAACACACAGCAAAATAAAACAATTTTCATTAAAACAAGTTGCATAAAATCACAGCAAATACCTTGTCTTCCATTGTCTCGACCCCCTCACTCATGGCTGCAGTACTTTGGTCAATGTTTGGTCAATATTGTCCTGCCTAACAATTAAGCATTGACAGTATTATTAGGCACGTATCTATTTTGTGTAACTGACATTAAACCACTGTCAAAATGTAGTCACCTCTCGGACACAAGAAGGGTGATCTAGCACAACTATCCAAAAGCCCAATAGAATTAGGATTACGGGAAAAATTAGGCGAATAATATTCGAAAATATCTTTGTTATATAACGCGCATAAAATTTAAATTTAAATAATTATTCGCCCAGCCAATCCGGGCTTCTATTTAATATGACCAGTATGACTAGATAAAAATGTATCTACTATCCGAAAAATATTCAAAATACGAGCAAAATATAAAGCAACCTATCACTGTGTGATCATACTCCAGCATAAATTTTTTAAATAAAAAATAGAATCGAGCACGCCCGCCGGCTACAGAGCGTGCCCCTTAATATTTTGAAATAATTTATTCGACCAGGAACGCTTTCCCCAATGGCATATATATTTTGCCCCTAGTTTTATTCTTGTATCGCTCAAGTTTGTTACCCACGATGACGTGAAAATAACTTTTTTGCAGAATCTGAGGGGGGGGCACTGCTAGTTTTATACAAATCTAAGCGAAACTATATAATCTGGGCTTAGTGCGCATGTTCCCTAAAAAATTGTCAAAATCCGTTCAGTGGCGGCAGAGTTATTGTGGCGCAAGGGTTTTTGCTTCCCCTAGTTTTATAAAAACCGATCGCCCATCTCATATTTGCTAAAACATATATAGAGCGATTTTTAGCCTCCACCAAGTGCCACACAACAGTGGAAAATCTTTCTATCAGATTGATAATAAAAAAATTATCTCGATTCTTGAAAAGTGCATGATATGGCCCCCCAGGTCCCCTTAATATTTCGAAGCCAGGCACGCTGTCCCCAATCGCATATATATATTTCCTCCCTGGTTTCATTATTGTAGCGCTCAAGGTTGTTACCCACGATGACGTGAAAATAATTATAAAATCTAAATCTGGGAGGGCTCCCGGGGGCACCGTTAATTTTTGCCAAAATTCAAGCGAACATGTATAATCCGGGCTTAGTCCGCATGTTTCCTGAAAAATGGTCAAAATCCGTTCAGTGGTGGCTGAGTTTTTGTGGCGCAATGGTTTTGGCCCCCCCCCCCAACTTTTTAAAAAACCGTTTACCCTTCTTATATATCAATATTCTGTTAAAACATATAGTGTTTTTTAGTAAGTAGTAAGTGGAACGATCTGGTGCAAAACGCGTGCAAATCGGACTGATGGTAAATAAGTCATAGCGTTTTTATGCAAAAGTGCGCGCAGTGGCCCCCCGGACACCCCCACAATATGTACAATGATTTTTTTCGCTGGAAACATTTTCGTTAACGGCAAAATGTTTTCACCCTTATTCTAGACTTATAGGTCAGGAGGCGAGTCTCCGGGAATGCGCCAAAGATCCGTAAGAAAAAATCTAAACAAAAAAATTAAGATACCGGTCCGAAACAATACGGCTTTCGACTAACGTCGCACGCCGTAAAAATGTGAACTTAAAACATAAAAAAATTATTTGATATTAAACTTCATGCTTTTCGCAAGTCTTGGAGTGAAAATTTGCTGGCGAATATTCGCCAGATGCCCGTACTAGTCGACTTTTTTGGAGCATTTTGAGAAGTTTCTTGATTGGTCGCGCAGTCTTACCTTTTTAGAGGCTTTTTAAATTTATAGTATATTATTATTATTTACACTACGTACAGAGAAACAATTTGACAGTCCAAAGGCAATGGTCCAAAATGATATGAAAATCACAAATTCCGTCCGAAGTATTTAGCACGGGGTGGCGAGGCACTGCTGAAACTTTTTGAGAATAATTTTATTGATAGATCTGATACATCTTGACATCGTTTTTATAACTCCACATTTCAAGATCAAGAACTACACATTTTAACATTTATCACCGGCACATTTTTGGGGACGCGGGGGGGGGGGGAGGGGGCTGATTGCGGAGGCCCTTAATTGGTGAATGTCCCTGTACAGCAGCACAGCCTTAACATGCCTAAATTCAGCCTTGCTGCAACTGTTAGCTATCAATAGCCTTAAATATTATGCTGATTATATGTTTGAATTGTTTCGAGCCCCCTCCCTTCAATAAAAACAACACTCACTTGATGACGCTACCCCTCCCCCACACGCATTCCATTCGTATACTCTTCAACACCTCCCTCCCCCCCGCTCGTGCGTATAAGTATACTTAAAAAATACGGTGCAATTAAGCCCAAAATCTAATCAAACTTGATTGTTTAGTCTGCAGTCATTGCCCAGTGATCCAATTAGGCACATACATGTGCAGCACCCTCTTACACAAGTTTTCTTATTGCCACTGGAATTGTGGAGTGAATGACATCAAGCTTAATTGAAATAAAACAAACGCCGCATTTAAAGTTGTCTGAACTGTTAAAACTAATATAATTGTTAATTGTTAGCACAAGATATAATATACACACCGACACATCTTGCGGCTGGTTGTTCGACCTCGATTTTACGTGCGATTTAGCAATCAGCGAATTAATTTTTAAAATCGCACATTTCTGCGATTTGAAGTGCGATTTAACGGCCAAAACATTGGAAAGTTAGTTGCGATTCAGGATTCAAATTTTCACGATATTATTGAACATTCACTAATATTGACACGTATTAACACGATTAGGGCCTTCCGGAACGCTAATAAAGATCAAAATTAAGTAATATTTGAGCACATTTGCTAAATCGCACTCAAACCGAGGAATATCATCGAGCAAGCCAAAAAATTCAACCTGCTGTCTAGCTTAAACTGCAGTTTGAGTAATGTGTGACTTAGCACATTTTCAAATCGAAGTCTAGCAACTAGCCGTTAGACTGCTGTCAAAACTTCAATCATTTTAATCAACCGTGTAAAGGCGGACGGACAACCGTTGTCATGACAACGATTTATTTAGCTGGGTTTTATGCACGGCTTGCATGAAACCAAGTTAAGAACGTTTTACATCGTCATTTTCTTAACATTTTTGCATGCAAAATTGCAAGCAAAATTGCACGTAAAATTGCACGCAAAATAGCTGAATGTTACAGAACTGGCACGCACCGTTTTTTTGAACCCTGTACGGTTAAGGAAAATCAACTAATTTAAAAGCGTTACAAATCCCTTCCGCTACGTGATATGCAGGCAAGGAATAATAAGTGCCATGTAGTGGAGTAATATTACGTTAAGTATCCTCAAATAACATTTGCAATGGCTACCAGCAGAATCAACCAATTACAGCGGCAAAATAGCTGAAAATTAAAAGAACATCTGTACAGACATGTCAATGAAGTAAGCGCTACGACTACAACTTCGATTCGCTACAAAATTACGGCGACGGAACGGAGTGAACATAATTGATAAATCATCCGACATCCAGTCGCACCGTTCGCATGGTCTTTTTGAATCGACAGAGTGCTGCAGACATAAATAATGATGAAAACTATTTATCTAGTCCTACTAAACATGCAAATAGAGAATTCAAACATTAATTCAATATTTGAACACTCTGATCACTAGCGACTTTATCAGACGATACAAGATTCAAAGAAATTGACGATTAGAAACCAAAATCCAATTCAACATTAATCGAATATTTTTTTGAACGGGCTAATCCCTAGCGCAGTATCAGACCATAGAAATTGAAAAGATACTGGCAATTACCAAAATCTAATTCAACGCTAACTGAAAATATTGACACTCTAATTACTAGCGACTACTAAGCGACATTATCAGATGACAGAAAATCGACAGAAATTGAAAACTTAAAAACGAAATCTAACTCCGCTTTAATCAAATAATTTGACACTCTAATCACTAGTGACATTATCACACACTGAAACTGATGCAAAGCTTTATCAATTCAGCTCTCTAGCCAACTGCATGCTATAGAAGTAAAACGCAAAGAAAGAAATGTGCAAACTATGCCAACTCTAGTACGGCCGCGTCTTCCATCAATGCTAACATTAAAATCCGAGGTCATGACGTCGTCTCACCCGGCGCACTGAAAGAGCTTGATCCAGGATTTATTGAACGCCTTGTAATTGGTTATCAAGAGTTTAATCTCAGATTAAAACTTAACACTTGAAAAAACCGGTCTAGATGTGATAATATGCTCACAAAAAAGAACGAAGAACAAGCAACGAATACAATATATTTAAATTGTTAGGACAAGAACTTGTTGTCAGATATATATATACAATCATAGTAAGAATCTTTTTGCAAACTTAGCACGTTCTACAATCTGGAAATTTTTGTGAAAATCTGTTAAAATGTTCTTTTATATGCAACAAATACAATAAGCTTAAACCATCAGCACAAGAATTTGTTTTCAGATACAATCATATGAATCTTTTTTGCAAATTGTTACTCAGCTATATATATTATTTATAAATATTTATAAATAACATAAATATTTATAAAAGATTCAGACGTGCAACTCAACACAAGACGTGAGAACTATATCGTGCCCGCAGCGAATAAAATTGCAATTGAGAATGCTCAAGTGCAAAGTGACAAAGACAAATCTAAGCAATAGAATAATTAAGCACAAAGACAAAATAAGACAATTCTTTAGAAAAGGCATTCCAACATTAATGTCAGTCCATAGAAAAAGCTTCATAGATCACCTTTTCTCCATCTGAAACATCGCTCAAGCAGTGTCTTGTGAAAGTTCGCATGTTCGCATTGTATACCCCGTCCACTACTCCTCTATCACTAGTATACCCATCCACTACTCCTCTATCACTAGTATACCCATCCACTACTCCTCTATCACTAGTATACCCATCCACTACGCCTCTATCACTAGTATACCCATCCACAACTCCTCTATCACTCAAATGACACACGAGTGTTTGAGCATAACCACAGACCACACTTTCCAACACGTAATTCGTCTAATTACAACGACACGCATTGAAAGCATCATTGTCCAACGACACGTATCTCACAAAAGTCAAAAATACAACGCTCGATTCACTCTCGCGAATCACATCTACACTCCTAGACAGGCGAGTCAAACATTTGTTTACTGGCCTGCGACTGGAGCTTTCTCTTCTTGGTCATCGCCATCACACCATCCTCCATCACATCCGCTGCCTCTCCCTCCCGTTCCACCCCCTCCGGGGGGCTCTTCTCCACTCCTGCCCCTTTCTTTCCTTCGTCTGAGTTTCGCTTGCGTGTGCTTTTCGCTTTTGCGGCGTCGCCGCTGAGACGGGTTTCACCCACTGCGAGTTTTTCGGTGGCGGGTTTTTCGGTGGTGGGTTTTTCGGTCGCGGGTTTTCCGGTGATGGGTTTTTCTATGGCGGGTTTTTCCGTGCGAGCAATCTTGGCTGGCTTGTTGTTGTTCTTGATTGGCACTGGAGCGATGGCGATGGGGTTGTCGAGGGAATCGTCGTCGATTAGGTCCGATTTGTTCTGAGTGAAAGTTCGGTTGACCGTTCGCTCCACATCAACGCTCATCTGGTCACCCTGACAAGCAGAAATAATAGTCGTATAAATGAATGTCTGGTTAACCCCAACGAACACTTGAATAGCAACAAGACGTCCGATGTGTAGATGAAAATTACACCAATTATAATAACCAAATATCGATCAGTATTTTGTTTAAAAATGATAACTCCAAATACAAAATATTACAAAATATCAAATACAAAATAAAACTATAATAATTAGGATGCCACATTATAATATAAAGGGGTAAAAAAACATAAATTAATAAATTTTAGAGGACAAATTGCAGATTGTTCAAAGCTAAATGCCAAAGACTAAAACCAACAACTTGGCTGAATCTAAAACATAGAAACTGAAGCACAGATAGACTGAAAGCCAAAAGCTGACATAAATGAGAAAACGTCACTATCTGGCACCGCCCCCTCACCTCCTCGCTGTCGCGCGCCGCCCCTCCGCCAGACGTCGCCACCTTGTTGACGCAGCGCGTTGCGCTGCCGCAGCGACATGCCTCCGCGCAGCGCTCACCTGCCTTGAAGCACGCACAGCGCTTGGTGCCGCAGTCGCCCTTGCTGCAGCTACACGCTGCCAGCCCCGCCACCGAGGGCCGACACGTCGCTGCTGCGACGGCTGTAGAGGAACCGTAGTCGTCGCCGGGCAGCTCCACCGACTCGGTGGAAGTCTGAAACAAAGCATCGATCATTTGGTTTCTGGGGTTCAAGAACGAGCGTAATAACAATGGCTGTTACAGATTAAGGACCGTGTGCAGTAACAAAGACTATTACAGATTAAAGAAACATCCCCCTCTTTTATATCCCCATTTACAACTTGCCTGGGGACCTCTGGGCCACACTATTCTCTTTTTATCTACTCTCTTTTTATCTCAGTCACGCGAGGGTTTTGCACGGGTTTAAGGTGTTAAAGATTTTTAGAGGCAATGTTATTAACGTTTGTGGGGTCTTTCAGAGGTTAAGTCAAGTGAAGCATTGACATTGTATACTGCAAAACACGAAATTTTTGTGCGCATGAAATTTAAGCAAATTAAACGAATTGACTAAATTAGCAAAAATTACATGCAGCAAAAGTACAGCTCCAGAAGCTATATATACTGGGCAGTCATCAAAAACGTGAAAATTAAGCGCAGCAACATTTTTGAGAGGCAAAACCAATAAAAAACAATGTGCAACAAAAAATTCATGTTTTACAGTATTAGGATAATGACAGTATCACTAAGGCGATTATCATTACGGTTAATCATTAACAGTAACTGATTTGTTAACTAAACCTAACTTCATACGACCTTGACATCCCGTCATAATGAGCTTGATATCCAGTGACCTCACCTTGACGCGCCGAGATTTAGTCGGGCGCACAAAGCCGGGGGTACGGCCTGCTTCCCAGTCGGGGTCGTCGTCCTCGTCGTCCGATGACCCCCCCTGCCCCCCCTCACCCTCGCTGTCCACCTCCTCAATCGCCTCCCCCCCGTCGCACCTCGACGACTTGGCGGCTTTCGTCTGGTCGGGCAGGCCAAACGTCTTCCTCCTCAACTGTTAACGACCAATCAGCATAGAGCGTCAGGCAAGACTGAACTGTTTGCATCACCGACCAATTATTAAATCTAGACACGCCGCTCAAGGCTAGTGGCCGATCTCATCCTTGGGACACAATGGATTATCTATCTTCTAACGAATGGCAACGTTGACCGCTAACTGGACTGCCATTGGCCCTTTGAAGTAAAGCTAATTTTAGCAACCAACAGAAGCATCGTTTACACTAACTGCTGCCATTTCTGGGTAGCTAGCAATGCCTTTTTTTGGCCTCAAGCGCTTTCAGTCTCTAGTGCCTCTAGCTTCTATAGCAGCGCTCTGGTTTGCAGACAGAGCGCAACGGTTAAGATAAAAAATAATTGTAGTTTATTAAAACTTGATTCTTGATCCCTAATCATCTTCCCATATGTTACTGCATGAGAAGTGAGTCCAGACTAGAAGACTTTGCTACATGCTACATATATTCAACTCAATGTATAAATTACAGCAAAACATAAAATTTTCGATGCAATTTTTTAATTTTTGCGTATAATTTTATTACGCCTGCTGCTTATAAAACAGGAGTAGTGCAGTCCTATGCCTTTCGAAAAAGGAGTAGGCCTAGAGTAGGCCTACTCCACCATCGTCCATTTTTACGAGTAATGCTACTCCTACCCATTTCGAAATCCGAGTAGTTTAAAAAAAATCGTTTTTGGTATTCTGCTCCAACTAAACTTATTCCTGACAATTACATACAGCAAAAACAAGGTAGTTGGAGCCTATACAATGGGCAGTCATCAAACACGCAAAAATTGAGTGCAGCCAAATTTCTGGGAGGCAAAACCGCAAAAATAACATGCAGCAAATATTTCACGTTTTACAGTAAACCCTTTCTTAAAAATGTTCACACAATCAAAAAGATATTACAGTCGGCTATCTAAAGTGAGCGAGGTTTAAGATTCCACGATTGTTATAGTTCTACAACGTTCAAAATAAAAATTACTGCACCCAGTGGAGTGTCATTGAAGGACAAAAGTCGAAGCAGAGATTTGGGAAAACGATTAGGTGTCGTATGTATAACGGACATGGTGAAGAAAGGGAGACTGAGGTGGTTTGGACATGTGGAACGCATGAAGGAGGAAGACTGGGCATCCGCATATCAATCTATTACAGTGGAAGGGATCGTTGGAAGAGGGATGGGACAGAAAACATGGAAGGAGGCGGTAGAGAGCGATATGAAGTAGCACGGCATGAATTGGAATAGGTAGAGAGCGATATGAAAGAGCTAAGCGTGAACTGGAAGAGGTAGAGAGCGATATGAAGGAGCGGAGCACGAATTGAGAGATGGCAAAGAATCAAGAGTTGTGGGGGAGTCTCGTCGTTGGAAACGTCCAACCTCTGTTGACACGGAAAAGTGGACGTAAAACGTAAATGATGACGAGACCCTGTTCGATGACATTATTTTGTGAAATTTGCAATATTCATGCTCAGCAAATTACAATCAATGCAACTTTCTCGTATATGAATTCCTTCAAAAACGTCAAATTATAAATCACTGCGACTTTTAAAAGCGTACATGATCCGATGACATGATCCATAAGATGTACAATACATAATACATAAGACATGATCCGCAGAGTGACTAATCAATTAACTTACCTAATAAACAAAAACCAAAATTACGTAAAATAACAACGAAAGTACCAGCATACAAATACAATGTATAAACATTGCGCTACGAAACGAGATATCAAATACGCACCATTTAAAGCCAGAGCGCCACAACACTGGAGTATTTCATCAAACTTAGATCAGTGCAGTTCAAAGATTAATACCACGATCTATAGAACTTAATTTTTAGAAACTCTCATGGCTACGAACCGACCAAATGTATAATTATAGTGCCCGCACACCTTTCGGTCAAAACAAAGAAAGTTTACCGTGGCATTTGTTTGAGAGAATAGACACGGTATCGCTGTGTGTGCGCCCATTAGGCCAAACGAACGCCAGCCGCCGTCAAGTTCACAGTGACCTTAACAAAAAGAACGTTGCGTGCAGCATTCGTCGTTAAGGATCATGACGTCAGGTCTGCGCACCAGGACAAGTGACCGCAAGCAGTCGGCGGCTCGACGAGTTCCATAGTAATCTATGTGGACTTTAGTCCTTAACGACAAAGCTTCCTTCGTTTTGACCGAAAGGTGTGGGGGCACTTTTAGAATATAGGCTCCAATGATTTACAACAGCCAATAGTAGACTAGTAGATGACAAAATATGTAGATGACAAATTTTCAAAGATGATAGTTGTTGGTTGCTGAAGTTTAGGATCGTGCATAGTATCAGACTATTTCTGCCGGTTGCTAGATTTCAATTTGAAGTGCGATTTTATTTTGTAGTCCGAATTAACCAATGAAAATATATGAAAGAATTGTATCGAATAATCTGATTGGTTAATTCGTATTACAAAATAAAAAGGCACTTCAAATCGAAGTCTAGCAACCGGCAGTTAGTCCAGTTCAGTATCGCGGAGCCACGTAAAGAACCGCTTCCCCTACTACACTAATCGCTTCTTATGACTCGCCTGAGAAGCTCTGGGATGCAGACTTATTCCCAGAACGCAAGTACATCTTTTTGAGCTATTAAAATTTCTGCAACAAATATACTGCAATATTGCCAACTAAACCAGACACACCAAAAGACATGGCTAGATAAATCAGATATCATAACATAAATATTCAATCATGATTTCAGTCATCGAAAAACATACAATCACGTATGAGTATGCATAAAATCAAAAACAATAGCAATTAAAATCACTGTAGAACATTGTAAAACGGAGCACTATCATATAAATAAATCATGGATAATGTAGCGTAGAAGAACCGATATAAGACCGTGCCCACGACACTGTGTGTGTTCAATAGCGTCCTTGGAAGATATCATGCACATGTACGCGCGTAAGAAATTAAGAAATTCATGTGCTTCCAGAATATAAACCAACGAACAGGATCCTGCCGAACTAAATAAAATAAAATAATTTAAATACACGGTCCTTTACCTTCTTTTTTATTGCCTCTTCCTACACAAGTTCGAGCAAACGATTTAAACAAAGCTCCAATAGCATAGAATCAGAAAACTTCAGGACACAAATCATCGACAATCACACGGCGCCATCTTGTACATCGTTGTTGTAAATTGTCTATATCAAAGAGTGACGCTGATGAAGCCACGGGAAAATAAAAAAGCACAAAAGTTATCCGACATTAACGTCTGCAGCAGTATTCGTACACGGTATGGGCTACGGCGCATGGTATCGGCTTGGCATCGCTGAAATGTGGCATCTAGTCGCGATGAATTGCAGTAAATACAAAGAATAGATTCTTTCAAAAAAAGAAAAGAAGAAGCAAACTAACGAGCCAACAAACACGTTTTTCTGCGCATACACCGTAACTAACAGTATCTATGTAAATGTTCGATGTATACCGCAATGTTCATGCACTATGGTCACCTTTACAAAATTACTGCAAAATTCTTAAATAACTTAAATTAGAATACTATCCTTAAAAAGTGTATCGACCATGCGGATAAAAAAACGCCCGAATTCTCGCGTACTACAAGAACAGTGCAAACTACCTAGGGAGCGACCGATGCCAAAATTTTCAGCAGCCTATGCCGATACCATGCTGCAGCCTTAAAAATGACCACACATAAAAATTTACACACTAGTCTGAAAAAAGTATATACAAAATTCAACGTTGACTAGTCAAAAGATAAGGCAGTGGTAAATGATGATCCTTGAATAGAACTAGATCTCTTTGATTAGAATCAATGAACGATCAATCATACATCAATAAGAGCTTCCAGCGCATCTGAAAAATGCTAAAAAACAGTCACCTTTCCACGCCGGCCTTTGACATGCAGAGTATATAATAGGTGGTGTTACAAGGATTAATTTATACGAAAAACCAACCAACTTCTCCAAATCTACTCTACACACCTGACGTTCATAACTATGCATGAATGTATTTGTAACAACGCATAAACACGCCAATTCTGACTTTATAAGAAATGGCACGGACTACGTTGGCATCCCGAAGCATTGGTCGCTCCCTATCCCAGCGTGCAGAACCTCTGGTCAACCTTAGACATACATCTAGTCAACCCTCTAGGCACCTCTGGTCAACCCTCTAGGCCTCCGGTCAGCCTCTCAGTAGCTAAATATCTAGTCAACAATTAACCTTAACCAGGCTTACAAGCTCAAAAGCCGTGGTATGAAGGCCGAGGCTATTGGCGGAGTCTCTTATATACCCATAGCACGTCTCTAACACGCGCCGCCATGACGAATAGGCACTCTACAAACGTTAAACGACGCGTGCCGTCAAGCATTTGCTCAAGGTGTTTACACTGTATCATAGATCGAATAAGACACGAACCATTCACAAGGTGACGCAAATTACAGTCTAATACTAGACTGTTTTATCCGCATCATAACAAATTCAACGTCTAGCTGTGGTTCACGCACGAGGCTTGGTCACTGGTCAGTGTCATAGCCTAACCCGGATATTGATGTTAACCCAAGCATTGAACTACTATTTATAGTTTATAATGCATAGTTCAACTTTTTGGGTGTCAACACGTGTTCCGATGTAAGAAGGTCAATGCTGCTCGATGCCATTAAAAGTAAAAGAGAATATGATATGACTAGTTCATGTAAAGCTTTAGCACTTCATTCACCATTCATTAAATCTAAACATTAAATCTAACAATCGACAAAGATCGGGAAAAAAATTTCAAGACAATGACCTACAACACTTTCAAAAAGTCTTAAAATTAAACAACATATGTAGCGAGACGTTCCGGTGTAGTAGTTGAGGCATAGGACGCGACTCTCAGAGATCTGGGTTTGAAGTTCCGGCGCCGGCAATTATGAAACAATGCATTATAAGCCCTTCAGCAAGGCTGTTAAACACACAAGTGTTGCTAGCTGCTAACACCCTTACCAGATAATTATTACTTGGTTGGCGTCAGGAAGGGCACCCGGTCATAAATATCCAGCTCCAGTAGTCCTCACCAGGTCGCACGTCTAAACCCGCTTGAAAACATGGACATCAACAGAATGGACGACAAAAAAACGATTAATTAGTTTTACCAGTCCGCAACATACACCAGAGATTCGAAAAAATGCAAACCTGCTTGTTGACGAATGCGGGACTGAAGAATCTCGAGTTTAAGTTCGGATCAACGTTTGCAGCTACAAGATTGGTCGAATCCTGGAGCGCGGTGTTGCATGCAGACACGTCGACGTCTGGGGGCGGCATGAGAGACCCGTCCCGGTGCATCGCTTTCTTGTACTGCGAGCTTGTCAGCTCCTGTATCCGGCAAACTCAAATATCTACACGGTGGTTCAGGAAAACGGGAACCAGTAGAATGAACATTATTACTCAACCAATTGCTAATTTTACATTAATTTTCAATTGCTAATTTACATGAAACTTTTAACGTCGTAGGCCAATGGTAATGTACCGCCGCTCGTTAAATATTTTTCTTGATTTCTTTACAGTTCGCATTTAGTCATAACAGCACATCGTGGATGAGTGGGAAAAGCTGGACCAGCGCATCATTGACATAAACCCAAATGTTCATGTCTTGATCACTTTGATAAGGATCCCCTGCAGGCCGGGGAACAAGAATTGGCTTACAGCCCAGTTTTTTGGTTAACTAGGGACCATGTGTAGCTCACAAAGGCTATAACAGTGCAGTTCTGTGTAAGAGAGCCGGCACAGAACCGCTTCCCCTTCTAATCGCCTTTTATGACTCGTCCGGGAAGCTCTGGGCTGCAAGCCAATTCTTAATTCTCCGGCCTGCAGGGGTCGGTCGCTAACAGCCCAGAGCTTCGGTTATGGCAGCATTGTAGAAGGTGACTAAATAAGCGAAAGCGGTCATGTGTCGGCTCATGCCCAGACGGTGTATTGTCTTAATGCTACACACGGTCCAAAAATAAATAAATAAACTTTTATATGGGCCAAACATGTCTATTTATTTTATTTCTTCACATTTATAACGTCGTACATATGCACACACATCTATGTAGATGGCCAGAACGTCAAGTTACCAGGTTGAACATAAAGAGAATACATTGCCATAAAGACAACATGCCAAATCCCATGCTTAATATCTTGCAGCAATTTTATTAATTTTTTTGTTAATCACATCACTGGGACATTTGTAGTGTCAGGAGCGTGTGCAGTAATTACAAAGACTATTAATCGAGTTCTGAGCAAAGACTGCAGCACAGAACTGTTCACCTTGCTTTAGTCACCTTCTACGACTCGCCCGAGACGCTCTGGGCTGCAAGCCAATTCTTTGTACAACGGCTTACAGGGGGTGAATGCACGTTGCGATCTAGATCAAGCTCGAGTTACAAAATGACCCATCAGCGCACTCGAAATATCACAAAATCAAGCTCTAAACATCGTTAGAAAGTGTTGATTGGTGCATTGACCAATGACCATGGACTATGTGATGAACTGATACTTTAGGGTTTTTCTAATGTTATAAATTTGGAAACTGTTTTCATAAAGTTTGACTTTTACCCTCCACAATTTACATTTACCAGCTATACCGCCCCTGCATGACAACCAATCAGCTGCGATGGCATGCAGTTCAATTTATACCCTGGCCTATGCCCTTTCAACTTCTAATTTCAACTACAATAGCCTAGGGCTAAATGCATGTCGAGCGGGCCATTGTATGGTGACTGTAGCTTGCTGACAAGACTGGGCCTGTCAGGAGGGAAGCGCGCTCAACACTGTGGCCAACGTTGCCATGCTATAGAAATTTCTACCCTCCCCTATACATTGCAATTGTAGCTAAGGGACCCACAGGCTCTGACTCGCCCGTCAACCCTCGTCACGGCCGTCAACTTGGGGGCTTATGTAAGGGAAGCTATCCTGCACCCAAAAACACATCTTATATCGTGAGAATCGGCTGAAACAACAGGACCTCGCTTCGCAGTCGTCCAGTCCCTGCGGGCTGGACGACTGGTCTAAGTTTGAAACTCTAGGCTGATGTTCAACTGACAACGTTTTTAGTTGGTCGTCAAAGTCTGAATTAGATCGCTTGGATGTTTTGACAGCGCGTGTTGATTTTTAACTTGATTGTTTGAAAGTTCTAAGAACTAATATCGATTGTAGCAAATGTTGACTCACAGTTAAAATCTACCTCCACGATAGAACCTCAGTAGGCTATAGGTAGAACAAATAACTTTCTAATTGGCTACAAACTGATTTCTAGTAAATAGCTGGCCAAGTTCATTCATGGTGCCGATTAGGCTGCAAGCGCAGTAGGCTCTAGACTAGATTCCCCACAGACAGAAAGTAGTAATGAAGAAATAGCTCGAAAAGTAAAGAACTCAAAATACCACCAAAACGCTAATTACTACACTATATGACATAATTTAACAAAAATTTTAAATCAAGCGAAATTCCAATGCCTCTACAAACATAAATGCAATAGGACAAATCTCTAGGACAATTGTTTTTAGGACAATTTTTGATATAGAAAATTTTCATTTGATATAGTATACATCAATCACGAACATAACATATTACCACTCCTTCTGCAACCGTCATAAAAGAAGCCATATTTGACACTACAAAAAGAACAACATCTTTTCAAGGCTGATAAAAATATTACCCTTCGAAGCATTTCGCATTCCATTGTTCTGGCCGTATTCTCCTCCTCGATTCTTGCCAATCGCGCAATTTCAGCTTCCTGTGGACAAAAACAAGTGAATCAGTATCATTGCATCACCTTCCACGCAACTGTATCCATGTTTCTGAAAGCTGATCTAGGCTGATTCATGGTTAATTAATAAGATATTTAAAAATTAACTCTCAGGACCAGTTGTTCAATCAATAGTTATTTGAATAATCTCTGATCTAATTTACATGGTCAATCTGATGGGAGTCCTGACGTAATTTTTGTTTTGTGAAAATTTAAAATCAAACAGCTCTCCATTGAACGACTGGGCCTAAAAAAGATTTTAGAACTAGAGAAATTAACTCCAAATGATCAACAATGCTGCGCCATACTCTACACACCTGGAACTGAAGTCGTTTTCTCAGCTCCGCGTCCGAACTCAGCGTCCCAGAGTCCTGTGCCGCCGCTGCCGAGGAAGCAGCGCCGGAGGTCTTGCCGTGGTTGAGCATGCTGAGCAGATACAAGACCTGAAACAACAACAGGCTACTAGTCAATAAACAAGCATCAAGATATGCAACATGAACAACGCAATACAAAGCCAATCAAGATCTGCAACAAGAACAGGCTAGAAGTCAATAAACATTCAAGAAGCATCAAGATATCATTCAGTCTACGGTGGAACTACCACAGCGACCATCCGCTGGTGCAACGGGGCATCACCTCCTCCCCGCTACAAAAAGAAGCAAAAAAACAATATATATATATATATATATAACTGGGGCATGTAAAGTAGGCAAGCGCTTGGCTCAGCACAATCTTGCTAGTCAACGAAAAAGCAAAAATACCATCAGCGTGAGATAGGGGTGATTGTTATGAAACTCAACCGCGCAGGCTGTATTTTCGCCTTTTTTAACCGGTCAGACCTTGCTCTCGTGCTCCTTGCGCAGCGCGTGCATCTGCTGCTCGCCCTGCTGACGCTCCCTGCGCCGCTGCTCCTCACCGCTCTCAGACGTGCGCACCGTATCCTCGTAGTTGGCGCGTACGTCCTCCATGTCGCTATCCTTTTTGTCACACTCTACGCGCGCCGATACCGCCTGACACCAAGATGACACCCATTAATATATATAATCTTAGTTTATTTGCAAGTAGGCTGACAAACCATAGGCCAGTACATGCGTACATTGTAACTGTCAACCAATAATGAATAGACCGTGTAAGCTAAGAGGTTGAAAACGGGACAAATAAATTCACCGATGCTGCGATAGGACTGTTTGGATATATCTGAGCACGTAGCAATGGGCAGAGGTAAAGTGAAAGCAGGGCTTGCTTGATCTGCCAGTCACCAAAATCGCCAGAAATATATTTTTGCAGCAGTTGGCCAATTCTTTTTCCATTTAACAAATGCCCTTAACAAATTTTTTATTCATCTTTCGTTCTTAGAAGCTCAATTACTGGCTCTATGGTGATGAGCAGAGCAATATTTTGATATGTCCCAGTACACCCAAAGGAAACATATATGTAAAAAATTTGGCGAAAAAAAGTACAGCGGGCCAAAACAGAGGTCTTTTGGCAAATTTTTTGCGAATTTTTCTGAAGACCCAGATCAGGCCTGAGTGAGAGTGAGGCAAAGAAAACAAAAGACAAAGGCAGAGTGACATCATCCTAAATGCAGGATTCTGAGTTTTACGGGAATCCGACAACGGAGATGAAACTACCCGATCAATAGGAGTAAGGCATATGATATAGCAGGAATCGAAGTAATCTACACGATCCAGCAATCACATAGCCAGAGTCAGCCATACAGAAGGGTGGATAAAATTTTGTATGCAATCTTATTTTTCAAAAACAAACAAGATAAATATCAATGCAGATACAGAATTGCTTGAAAAATAAACCCAAAGGCCTGCTCAATTTTAACCGATAGATTATCCATTTTATTGCATGAATTCATCTGCACTAAGCCCATTTATACAACAAACAGCAATGAAATATTTATTCTTTTTCTTAACTGATGAAATGCGACAGTGGATAACTGAAGCTGGCTATTCTTGAGATCTAGGAAGAGCTGACCATTCCGAGTAGGAACTTCATCGCGCACTTTGCCTCCACCATGGTATGGATGTTGTTCCATCGCGACTTGCACTTCTCGTCTGCGCAAGCAATAAATAATAATAACAAAAATCATCGTTTTTGACATCAATTTTAATGCGTTACAGCCTTGTAAAGCCACGTCCTCGTCAACACAGGTTAGACTTTTATATTGGAGCTGGCTTTTTACATTGATCCTAAATGACATTTAAAATTACATACAAGAAATATAATTCATTTATTTATTCTGCGTTTCACTGCCATACTTCTTATGTGAATAAAAAACATAAATTAATTTAAAATTCAAACTACAAACTGCCACAGAGCGTACCCTGGTCTGCGTCGAGTATCTTCTGCTGCAGGTCGCTTATCTGTACATTGCACAGCGTGACCTGCTGCTCGAGCTCCCTCAGCTGTCGCGCCAGCGTCAGCTTGTCATCATCCGTGCATTCCTCCGCAGCCGACCCGGCGGCGGCGCTCAGCAGAGGGCGCTACCAAACACAACGGCTTAATGCAGGCATAAGATTACTTCAACTTCTCTACTACACTCCACCTTAATAAATGATTATTTGCAGGGCTGACGAAATAAACCATCTTTGCCAAGAGTGCACAAAGTGACTGGAAATTTTTGCCGCGGCCGGGATTCAAACCAACGTGCTGTCGAATCCGTAATCCGAGCTTCGCGACGTGGACCACTCGGCCACAACGCTTTGTCTTTGAAAGGCAAACACAGTAAAACTCATTTAAAGATTTTGAAGGAGTATACAAGCTTCAATGATAGTTTTTGTTTTTGTTCTTTTGTAGTTTAAAGACCGATTGCAGCAATGAAGACCATTACAGTCCGGTTCAATGCATGAGAGCCGGCATGGAATAGCTCCCCCTTCTTTAGTCACCTTTTACCACTCGCTCGGGGCTATAAGCCCATTCTTTGTTCCCCGGACTGCAGGGGGTACGTCATCGGGAACCTTCTGGGTCATAACTCAATCTAAATATCAACATGTGTTCATGCAACCGTTCCGTATAAAGAACGCGTACCTTGAACGGAGCGGGGGGGCCTCCGTCAAGCTTGGCCTTGACCCTGGTCAACTGTTCGTTGACCTCCTTCCTCAGACCGATCTGGTTGTTGAGGTGCAGCTTCGCTGCCTCCACCGACACAAGGAAGTCCACCTCCTCGCTCAGGATTTTCTGCACAACAATCAATCAATCAATCGATCAATATCATTGTAATAAACGCCGCAACACGACCTTAAGTCACCAAAAAGGCGTCTGCGATTTCAAACTTCCTCGGTCGGTCGTAAAATCAGTCAAAATTCGGACATAAAATCGGTTGAATTTCAGAAACAAAATCAATTGAAATTCTAATATTAACTCACTTGAAATTCTCATATACACTCTTAAAACCTTCAAATTCCCCGGGATCAAAAAACCCAGCGTACCCGGACGCGTGCTCCGATGCCGGACACGTCTGCGGTCTCCACCTTCTTCAGTCGGTCATCGCTGGCAGCCTTCTGGCGCAGCAACACGTCCTTGAGCCGGTTGTTGGCGGCGGCTGCCTCCTCGGCCTTGCGGCGCATCACCACCGCCTGGTTGACGTGTGCTAGCTGCAGCTTGGCCAGCTCGGCGACTCTCTTCCGGTCCTGCACGGCGATATGTATACAATTGATTTGAGAATTGGGAGGACCATGTGTACTGTGCAGTACACACGAAGACTACTACAATCCGGTTCTGTGCAAGAGAGCCACCATAGAATCGCTCGCCCTTCTTTAGTCCCTTGTACTATTCGCCCCGGAAACCCTGAGCTGCAAGTTTATTATTTTCTGGGGGGCATTCCCCGTGGCGATATGTAAGCAGTGTTATCAGTTCGCCACGCGCTTAGACAAGATACTTACCTTTGGTTTTTCAAACTCCGATTTATTTTTAGCTAAATCAGTGATTAGTTAACCATTGATTAAAATTAATCAGAGGATTTCTGCCATCGGGTTTTTCAGTCTGAGATTCCTTTCTGTTAATTGTTTTATGATAAATCCGTGGATTTAGGCCTATTTGTTAACACCCCGATATCGATGGATTTAAATCATGAATTTAATTAAATCTGCCATTTGCTTATTCGCTGTTGGAGAAATCCAAAGACCGTTAACCCATTATTTTTCTCGATGTTAAATCCTGAACCACCCTAAATCCGTGTTGGAAAAACCCGCCCTCAAAGATAAGAAATGATGAGACAAGATATTAAAACCTTAGGTATAGCAGAAGCTAGAGGCAGACCTGAGATTTATGCTGGATTATCTCCTAGGCCATGAAGATAAGATAAGATATCAAAGATAAGATATCAAAGATAAGATATTAAAGATAAGATATCAAAGATAAGATATTAAAGATAAGATATTGAAGATAAGATATTA
>JAQIWG010000239.1:0-39551 GCA_034695025.1 Chamaedrilus cognettii
TCGATATCTGCAAGCGTCTGCGAATGCATCGTGGCAAACATACATACAAACACACATCCTCGCTTATAGATATAGATACTTAACACGTGTATTTTTAGCTAAAATACTTCTTCATATGGTACAGTATTTAAAAATCTAATTTTTTTCCGCTTTCGTCTTTAATTAAGCAGCAAGGGCGCTATTAACGGATCTAAATGCAGAATCTGATAAAACTAAATATTATGTGTGGAGATGGAAATAAGTAGCATATGTAGTATGGTGTGACCAATGTTGTATTCAATGATAGGTTAGGGCCCAGTTGCTCAATTGAGAGTTATTTGGTTTAAAATTGTCACAGAACAAAAAACGACGTCACGACCCAATCAGATCTCTCAAATTAGATCGAAGATATGAAAATAATTTCTCATTATTGGAGAGTTTACCCCTTCTCTCTTTTACTTTCTTTTACCCCTAGTCGGATATTGTAGTTAAAATACATTTTGCAGCTTTGCGGCCCTGGGTCATCTCTAGAAGGCATTTCTAACGATTTGCTTATATAGTTACGGTATAAAAGGTTTATGAAAAAAGATGTTTGAAGTGTACAAGATTTAACCCCTTGTCAGATATTTTAGTTAAAATGCATTAGCAAGATGGCGCTATTTTTCATCGTTTTTCTTCACTATAATGCAGCAAAACCAGTGAATTATTCACTAACTCTCCATTGGACCACTTAGCGTAGATATTGTATTTTTGTTGATTTGTTCAAATAGTAGTCGTTGACTAGCGTTTATCAGCACTGTTTTCACTACTTCATGTAGAGGAAGTTGATCCGTGTATGCATTTTGGAATTCGTGTTGACAAACAAAATTCACACATTGTGTCAAATACGGGGACATGCAAGTGATATAATACCCTGCAATGCCTGAACGGAGTCACATGGCGTTCTCTCAGTCTGGTTGAGTTTATTATCGAGTCGTGCACCAGTGCTTTGTGACGTGTGTCTTGCTTGCTCGTGTACACAGGGCTGCAGGCTAGTGGTGATTCATGCTTGTTGACGTGAGGTGTGACTTCCCGTTTCAAAACATCTTTTATTAATGAGAAACATGAACATTCTGTGTTGACTGTTGAGTATAATAACAAATTTGTACAAAAACTGGTGCCTTGTTAGTGAATATGTTGACTTCTGTTTAGGAGATAGGCCTACAGTGCTAGAGTTTGCTTGATCTACACAAATATCTATGTGATATGTGTCATTTCATTTTTAAATGCTATATCCAGCAACATAAGTGAATGGTGATAAAAACTTGCAGAATGACTACATTTAGCATGATGAATAGCGTAAATGCAAAATGTCAAAGTTAAGACACTCAACTCTAGCTCTGTGTAGGCGTGTACATATGACAACTGGCCGCGATCGCTCAAGTGCGTCATCTGCGGCGTCACCAAGTCGCGCTCCACCGAACTTCTCCACCCCTCCACCACCTCCCCTCCCCTCAGCGACCCGCCCGATCCCCTGGCGGGGACAGGCGGCGGTTGCGGGGGGGTGGGGGGCGCCGCCAAGCGCCAATCCCCGGTTATTGACTGCCACGTTGGCGGAGGAGGGGGGGGTGCGGCGGCAGCGAATATTTACGATCAGCGTGGTGGCGCAGTGGACTGGAACAGCGATGAGGCAGCGAGGCCGCGCACGGCTGGGTATCTGGCCCGCGCTGAATCTGGCTCGGCGGCGCAGCAGCAGCTGCAGCAGCCACATAACGACGACAAGAAGCAGCTGCGCCAGATTCGTAACCGGCTGCGTGACATCGACTGGCTGTGGCTGACTGCATGCCAGGTGGGAGTCGGGGAATTAGGGGGTCAGTCTGGGCGATGCGAATACAAAGTTTGTTCTGTGATCATCTGAGAATTGATGCTGCGTATTCGTTGAAACGAAGATAATGCAGCCGTGGTAACATTAGATTTTAATGAACCACGCCATGACGTGCTCATCAACGTATGCTAGAAACATTAGGCAGTGTGTTTATATGCGCGTGTTTATATTTAGCATATATACTCAATTACACATAGTCCAAAGAAAAGCATTGCCTTGTGCAGCTGTGCTATTACACACCGTGTCTTGAGGCCAGAGCTGGATACACAGGACACTTTAAGTCTACACCACAGGCATTATTGTATCTGGTAATGCTTGAACCATGAATGGTAAAAATTTTCTCCAAATGGAACAGCACGGAGCTCTACGACGAAGGATGAATGGGTGGCGTAATGTTTGTTTGAGATTTGTTTGGTTGTAATCTATGGATTGAAGGGTGAACTTTTGTTTGCGACCACCATTAGAGACCAATGATTGTGTGCTTAGGTGGTGATGGACGGGGACCTGCACTTTGTGGAGGCGTATGTCGCCGCTGTATGTAGCTCGGTGTGTGTGTGCCCAGGCGGTGGTGGACGGGGACCTGCATGCCGTGGAGGCGTACGTCGCTGCCGGCGGGGATGCGCGCCGCCAGCTCTCCACGGAGGAGACGCTGCTGCTCGGCCGCCCGTCGGCGTTCGTCGTCGGCTACACGTTGGTGCACCTCGCCGTGCGCTTCCAGCGTGAGGACATCCTTGCGCTGCTGCTCGCGCTCGCCGACGGCAACGCACGCACGCGCGCACGCAAACGCACGCCGTCGTACGCCGCGCCTGACGTGGCAGCGGAGATCATGCGCGAGGTGTCGGCGTGCGTGCGCCAGCGCAAGGGAGACTTTCCCTGCTACTTCTCCGTCGACATCGCCACCTTCGCCTTGCCAGCAGGTGAGCGCCGGAGAGCTTCCTTTCTTTCGCCTCAGTGGGCTGCTTGTGTTCTTTTTTTGTGTTTTGTCGTAGATGTTGTTTTTTAAATGTCTAGTTACAATGATATTAGAATGTATGATTATAAATTTTTTATGTGATCATTTTTGTAATTCTTCATTTTTGGGCATTCCTAATAAATGAATTTTTATGAATTTTACAATATTTTATCATTCGTACAAAACCTCTTTTTTAATAACAGGCTTGTACTGTAAAAGACAACGAAAAGTATGATGTCATCCTTCTTTCATCATCCTAAAATGTATAGAGGAATATGATATAAAATCCTAGTTGAATTGGATGCGCTGAGATGAAATCTACTTGTTTCGAAGCATGAATAATGTTTGCTATTTGACAATGCGTTGTCAATTTGTCATATATTTTTTTATCTTTGACTGAGTAATGTATACCCAACCTCAGTTGATACGATACATGCAGCAGTGTGTGTTTACCGAACAATCTGAAGCGGAGTGTGCACTTCTCGTGGTTTTATATGTATATACGGTATATATATCATAAGCACGTTGCATAATGTCAACTAGTGACTCAGTAAATAGTAGGCGCATTTACATCAAATGTTGTTTGTTTTGATAAATAGAGTGGTTGTCACTTTAACTTAACCAGGCAAATGCTTATACATTCAGCAAATAAAATTTAAGTGCCTATCAACGATGTGTCTTTTTTGCGTCTTGGCAGTATCAACGAAAATCTTGTTGTTCAACTTCACAGCTAGTGAAGTTGAATAACAAGATTTGCTTTGATGTGAAAGTTATGCCCATTGGATATTTACTATACCGTACTTTAATTAATGCACTAATAGTGTATGAAATGTAGCTTTTTTCACCAGGCTAGTCTGTCTTTAGATTTGCGCTTAGAATTTAAATATGGATTTGTATTCCGTGTCCAGAAATAGAAGATTTTCCGAATGCGGTGAAGAAGCAACTGTTCGACGAGCTGCTGGATCGCAATGCTCAGAAAGGTATAAATGGTTTTTTTAGTTTAAAAATAATTGACAAAAAACTTTGCTTCTTAAAGTACCGTATGGTAGCTTATTTTATTTTTCTGCTGTGCGCAAAAATCTAGTAATTTTAAACAGAATATTTTATTGTGGCCTAGACTTGCTTGCTCTAAATTGAATTTACAAGTTTGAGCTTTGCTCGCAGAGTTGGAGGACGAGGAGCCGGTGATCAACTGGTCGGCTGAGTTAACCGACCGGCTCGGCAGTCGACTCTACCCGCTGTGGAACCGGACAGCCGGCGACTGCTTGCTCGACTCTCTGCTGCAGGTCACGTGGGGTGTGATGGACCGCGATAACACCCTGCGACGCGCCCTTGCAGACAGTCTCATAGAGGGCATGCAGACGTGAGTCACTGGGTCACTTATAGTCAGGGCTTGATCTGCCAGTCGCCAAAATCTGCAAAAAATTTTTTGGAGCAGTTGAGGTTTTTTTTCCATTTGGCAAAATCCCTTGGTAAATGTTATATTCATCCTTCTTTCTTAGACGCTCAGTAACTGGCACTATGGTGATGAAAAGCGCAACAATTTTTTTAATATTCAAGTGCACTCAAAAGGAACAAATGACACTGTGTAACTAATTTGGCCAAAAAAACGTGCAGCCAGGAGAAATTAAAAGTCGTTTGGCGGATATTTAGCAAATTATTTTCAAGACCCAGATCAGGCCCTGTCCTCAACTAAATATGACCCTAAACTAAAAATGACCCTCAACTAAACATGATCCTCAACTAAATATGATCCTCAACTAAACATGATCCTCAACTAAACATGATCCCCAGCTAAATGTGATTCTCAACTATAACATGATCCTTAACTAAATATGATCCTCAACTAAACATGATCCTCAACTAAAAATGATCTTCAACTAAACATGATCCTCAACTAAATATGATTCTCAACTAAATATCCTTAACTAAATATAAACCTCAACTACACACGATTCTCAGCCGGGGCTTGATCTGCCAGTTGCCAAAATCGCCAATAATCGGCGTATAAAAGTATGGCTTTGCAAAATAGAAAGTCGTTTGGCGAATGTTTGTCAATTTTTTTCAAGACTCGGATTAGGCTCTGCTTGCAGCGCTGCTCATAGTGGGCGTGCTGACTCTTGGGTTTCTCATTGTGTCACTCGTGTAGTCAATTATATATAGGGCATAGAGACATGAAACATGGAGTCGCAAATTAACTAAATGGTTTTTATGCATTTAAGGGCAGAAATTAACCAGTGTAGAATGGAGTGTTATGGTTGTGCGTATGAAATTTAGCTAATCTGTAGTGTGATTCTAATTTAGATAGTCTGGTGTCAGGTTCTAGTCTAATAGCTAGTCTGGTATCAGGCTCTTGTCTAATAACTAGTCTGGTGTTGGGTTCCATTCTAATAGCTAGTCTCGTGTCAGGTTCTGGTCTAATAGCTAGTCTGGTGTCAGGTTCTTCCCTCGGTTCAAGTACACGGAGGCGCTGCAGGCAGACTTGCTCAACTTCAGCATTGAGGAGCGCCAGTTTGAACGCGACTGGGCCTATCTGCTCAGTCTTGCCAGCAAACCAGGTCAGGGCACGATCTTTGACGTCCAATCAGCTTGCGACGCAGCCTTTTGTTGTGCTGTCTTGTTTGAATAATTTGTACTGATGGAGTTTAAAATAATAAAGCTTAACTATTTTTACCGTTGAATGGAATATATTCAATGATTGACTAGGGATTATATATTAACACACAACCGTATTTTAATGCTTTGCTGATGATTAGTCAAATGGCTTTCTTGTAATGATTAAATATTTATATTGTGTGAGCATTAAATAGAACAAACATATGAAGTGACATAACTTGAGGCGTGATGAAGTTCTCATGTGTTTAAGATAAAACTACAGGCTGAAATGCACCGTATGTATTGATTCTATCGTATACTACCGTATATACCGTATGCATTAATTCTGACCGGTGAAAATGATGGGTGCGCCAACAAATGAAAGTTTCAAAGGATAAATGTTGGCATTAAGTGGGGAAGTCGCCTGTGGTTGACAGGCACGGCGCTGGAGCAGATCCATGTGTTTGCGCTAGCGCACATCCTGCGCCGACCAATCATCATCTATGGCATCAAGTACATCAAGAGTCTGTCCGGAGACAACATCGGATACGCAAAGTTTCAGGGTATGCACCGCCTTCAAGAATTCTTTGTGATTTATGATGAAAGCTGAGATTTGTCTGAGCATTTGTTATTTGATGAGTTGAGTTTTTGTGAGTTAATTAATTTGTGAATTTGATGTGGTTCGTTCTGCATTCTATCAATTGTTTTTAGGATATCTAGCTGATTTGATCTTCTGATTTGTAAAATCTTATTTGTTTATGACAGGCTGGGATTCAGTGTCTGAAGCTTACGTACTTCTGTACTGATTGCTACAATCTACTTTACTGCTGTTTAACTTAACCATCCTTCTTGTTTGATCATTTGTTTTGATTTATTTAATGTTGCCTACTTGTATTTGATCTGTAGTTCTTGTATTGTTTGATCTTGTAGCTGCTTGTGTATTTATCTGTCTGTCGCTCAGTCCTGCTGCCTGTATGTTCGTCAGTCCTACTTCCTGTCTCTTCCTTAGTCCTGCTTCCTTACTTCTTTCTTCTGTGTGCAGGAGTCTATCTGCCGCTGCTCTGGGAGCAGTCGTTCTGCTGGCGCGCGCCCGTTGCGCTCGGCTACACGCGCGGACACTTCAACGCGCTGGTGCCGCTGGCGCTCGACGTGTTTGCGTGCTCGGTGCCGGTAGGTGCTCGCGCCAACAGGAGCGGCGGCGAGGACGAGGAAGTGCCCACCGCCTACCTGCCCCTCATCGACGTCGAGGGCAACGTGCTGCCTATCCATTTTCTCCAGGCCTCCGAGGTTGGCCGGGCAACGATGATGGTGATAATCTGGAATGATGATGCAGTGCTGACTATTATATTGAGTTCAGATACTATTTCAGCATTCCGAGATGTCATCGGGCCTGACGTAAATGGGGCTGGCTGCAAATGAGATCTCCGTGTGTGTATGGGTATAGCTCACTGCATAGTGTGTCTGCTCTATTGTGCATGATCACTGCACTGTTTCTCTTGTTTGTGTTCAGCCTATCAACAGCGTCCTGCGGCAAGGTGAAGGCCTTCAGGGCCTCCAGAGAACTTGAATGGATTGCCACTATCTTTGACATTTTGTGACCGAGATTGAAACGAACTCACTCACTGCCTGTCGTGCGCAGCTCATTGTCACTCACTCTCACTCGCTCTAATACTCACTCTCACTCACTCACTCACTCACTTACTCACACTCACTCACTCACTGCCTGTTCTGCGCAGCTCGGTCACGAGCGCACGCTGCTCGCCGAGTGGCTCGACTGCTGCGTCACTGACGGAGGCATCCTTGTCGCCAAGCAGCCCCTGCGCCGCCCCTCCAGCCTCGTCCACCAGATGATCGACGAGTGGCTCCACCGCTACCGCCGCCTCGCGCACATGGTGCAGTCCGCAGCCGCGGCTAGCGCCGCACCCGGCGCACATGCGCCGGCCAATCAGAGGTCGGCGCAGACTGGCGCGCTGTCTAGCGAGGAAGAGTCGGACGACGAATAGAGTTGTGTCCCAGACCCAACACAGAGCCTTTGTACAACGAGTCACGTGATCCATAGTGTTAACTGACCTTAGTGTGACCTTGACATCGTTGTTGTGGTTGGTTTGAGTAAGGCTTGAAGCAGCGTATCAATTCTAATTTTTGTACAGCGATATAGTTTAGCAACTTGTTGTACAAAGGCTTTGCTTGCGATCGTCTCCCGCGCCTTTAGGCTGATGACTTGGCGCCAGCGCGCACTTAGATGTCCCGAGAATGATTGAATGTAAGTGTAAAGTGATCTTTCTTTTCTTAGTCGATCGTTAAGTGTGGATGTTTCTAGACTAAGGCTGATTTGTCGATGTATAGACGTGCACATGCAGGACAGCAGCAGGACATTCGCTGGCTTGTTTGCGTGGGTAGGGGTTTGGATGTGGTGTAGCTGAGGGACCGGATGAAAATGGCGGAGGGGGCGAGTGCAATCACTGTGAAATTACACGGAGATCATTATGTTTGTGGAAGTTGTCATTTTTGGGCTTTAGTGTGGATCTTAATTATGTTTGTTGTAATTTTGAAAAAGAAATTGTTTGGCCATTCTGTGTCCATAAGTAATTTTTGTTTGTGGTGAAGTTGTCGACTAAAGAAAAAATTTAGTAAATTTTTCCTTGACTAGTTGAATGTGACTAGTTGAATGAAACAACTGCGTTTTTTGTTTCAGCGGACGTCATTTACCCCCTTCGACATAAATTCAGGCTGGCACTCATGATGTCGGCCAATGTTGCTTGATTTGCGATTCAGTTGTGTTCTCTCCAAATAATATTTTGAGTTTTGGATCGGCAGTTTATTGCTAGTATTCATTGCTGATCTGAAGAGTGCTCCGTCTGAATTGTTCGTGTGCTGGGTGGCGTCACGAGAGTGGTAGCTGTTGTGTGAACGTTGATTTTGTTGATTTTGGACTTGGAGAGTCTTTATCCGGTGTATCGTATTCCAATTTGTGTCGTGTGACTGTGTTTGTTGCAATCACTGCAAAAATTACATTTTGGTTCACTGTTAATGGATAAAAACGAAGGATCTTCTATTTCAGCTATATCAAGAATTTAGTTCAGGTTTATGAAAATGCATTTCGGTGATTAATTGATTTGGTGGATCTTTTTTATGAATGCAGTCCAAGCTTCATTTTCTGACGATTTGAAGCAGATTTTATTGTCTAAAGTATTCATCGTTTTGCGTGCTAGGTTTGGATACATGCATCTGCCAAATTGTTTATAACTCTTGTTGGCCACTGTGAATAGAATTCTAAAGTTTAAATTGTCATGTTCAAAAATAAGATGACATGTTTATTGCATAATTACAATACAGCGTAGGCTAAAACTGAGTCCCGCAGTGAATTCAAATTGCTTTAAGATAAATATTTCTTTTGACTTCTTACATAACTAAACTTTAAAATATCGTAACAAAACTGAACAAAAACATTAAACTGAATGTACAGAAGATGGAATTTACCGGCCCTTGCAGGCTAATAGAGGTGCAATTTATTTAACTATTTGCGCAACTGTTTTCTTGTTGTAATTGTAATTCTCCATGTCTGGCATATCACCGGGAGTTGCTCCAATAATTATTGCTGCTTAATTACTACTGATTGGCTATTTGATCGGTTGCCTAGTGGACTTTACTAGTAATTTGTGTGTTTCTGTGCCGTGTCAGGACATGTCAACCCTCAGACCAACCACGGAGGATCTTACAAACCAAAAAAATTTTTTTTTTTTTTTATATTTAAAATTATTGCTATAAAAAGTAAGCCTAGCCGGTGTCAGGCACGGTTATTTGATGGGCTGCTGTTAGGGCAATACGCTCAAAATGAAGACAACGCACCAAAGCTAACATTTTGTACAAATTTGAGCATACTAGGTTCCTGATAATTTCTAGTTTTGATTATACAAAGAATCGCGAATAACAGTGACAATATTTGTCGATGATTCTTTCATTTTTAAGGAGCATAAATTTTTGCGAAATGTATTTTTGCCAGTTCTTTAAATCGCTTTTGGTCACTTATATATACTGTGGTAAGTAGCCTATATTTTTATTTTTCATAACTTGTGAAAAGTTGACTGGTCAAATTTTTCTTGCGAGAATTGGCTGTATTGTCTCTTTTTAGAAGTTTGCTTTTTAGTTCATGACAGCAATAGTGATTGATGTCGAGATTTCTCATTTGCTGTCTAAGTGTTGATAGCAGCTAAAACTATTTGACTGCTTTTCCTAAAGCAAAGATATTACTGTATAAATATTATCTAGGTTTTCATGTACATGTAGCTAGCCACGATATGCCGACAGTTTATTATAGCAGTGAATTTAGTTTGCACGGATTGCCTAACTCTGTCTTTAATGCCATTATGTAATATCAGTAAGCTGCGTTTTTGGGACTCTGTAGAATGATGGGTGGGGAGAAGATTTTGAGTATTTAAAAAAAAACAATTTTCTTTATATGCCAATCTTACATCGCGCTGTTGTAAAACTGTGCTGAACTCTGAAATTTCTTTCTTCATAAGTTACTTGACTGGGAAACCCAGTACTCAGAAAATTCGTTCACTTTGACCTGAGCCATATGCATGTATTGCAAGGGCGCAACCACACTCTAAAAGTTGGGGGGGTCAGGGTCAGGTTGGGGTCAAATTTAGTATAGAAAAACCCTTAAAATGGAGGGGTCATCCAAAAAGTTGGGGGGGTCGGGGTCATTTGGAGAGGTCATCCCAAAAGTTGAGGAGGTTATGACCCTCCGGTGGTTGCGCCCTCGGTGTATTGCACTATTTACAAATTACAATCTGATTTGAACCAGAAATACGTTGACCACCGTTGAGCTAATTATGCTTACTTTTTGATACTTCTAGCTGTCGAATTATGATCTTCCTATCTACCGGTTTTGTTTTCGTTCGAAATGATTCTCGGAGTAAGGTGTGTAAGTCACACGAAACGTGCGGATTTGAATTTGAAAAGTAGAATATGGTGACCTTGATGCAGGCTTTTGTAGCATAAGCTTAGGCCTATGGCTATTAATTTAGAGACTGTTGTACAGGGAGGCTATGTAACTCAGCTTTGGACTTAGTGAGTATAGTGTCATTATATAATAATGATTGAATTTTGTTGACTCGATTGTCTTTGGTTGTTAGTCATCAGTCACAGAGTTTGAAGTGTTAATATACTTTGGTGCCTAACTGCAGTGTCCTGTAACCAGTAAAATTATTTAATGCTGAAAATTGCGATGTGAAAGGCTGACAATACAAGTGCAACAATGGAAAATGTAAGAGAAAAATTTTATACCCCATCATTTGTTAATTCATGATTAACTTCTTAAACTTTAGTCTGGTAGCGAAACTTTTATAGGCTATCGTTAGCAGACTTCAAATCCTAGATTGCTTAGGTGTATCAAAAGCCTCCTATTATCGAAATTAACTTTCACCTTTCTTCTTTCTTTGAGTTAAGGCGGCTAGCTAGCTATATCATTCGGCCCGTTTTAAAATCTTTGAATCTGAATTTCATAATCAAGCTTCTAAAGATTATTTTGACAAGCACTTGCAACGCACTGGTAGTATCATTCTGCTCTTACCACATTAAAATCTAGCCGAATCCGATTGCAGTTGATCGTGATATGTCATCTTTCCCCCTCGCGTGTCGGCCTATACCTTGTAGACCTACAGATGATTGTACATTGTCCAGTTAAGTCAAGTAAATGATATTTTGTCCAGCTCCGTTTGCATGACATACTTTTGGTGCGTTCAAGTGCAAAATACATACATACATATACAGGTTTTCGCAAGTTCAAGGTCGCTCTAGACCAACACATTTGTTACCGCGCCTGATCGTGATTTGTTGATTGGCTGTCTGCGGCTTCTTTTTTAGACCTCAGTCTATTATCGATTAGCGAATAATTTAAATATCTTAATTTTACTCTTACAGTCATGATCATTGTGTTTAATAGTTTCTAAATTAGGCTGCCCATAGCAACTTCTATTTAATACACGAGTTCCTGTGCTGTAGCAGTAGTGGTGCTACTATCGCGTGAGATGAAAGGGATTCACGGTGCTTGATCGGAAATTATAATGACAAGTCTAGCATCTCTTGAAATATTTTTCCACACCCATGGTCCCTAGGACTCCTGGGGCGTGTAAAGTGCGCAAGCGCTTGGCTCAGCACAATCTTGCAGGTCAACGAAAAAAAGAAAATACAATCATCGCGAGGTAGGGGTGATTGGTATGAAACTCAACCGCGCAGACTGTATATTCGCCTTTTCGTTGATCAGCAAGATTTTGCTGAGCACTTCCTGCTTTGGCCAAGTTGGATTCACATTCATATTTACAGGCGGAATAACATTCGGATGGAATAGCAAGCCGCGAGTCCATCTAATACTTAGAGACTCAGAATCACGTTCACATTTGGAATAACGTTCCATTCCGTCAGTATAGCAAATACCAAACATGAATGTCAAAACAGACAGACAACAACTAAAAAGCTGCTAAAGTGACTACAAACAATATGCATAAACATAGCAATTAAATGTATTTCAATTTGAAATTTGTATATTTGATTTTTATATTTATAAATAGAATCAATGTTTTGTAAACATGACAAATTCTACAATTTATCACTTTTTCTTCTTAATGAATGTAGAATTTTATGGCATTAAAATTCTTTAACTGCATATAAGGCAATAAAACGATCATATTGGGCCAGAACCCCCTCAAATTTAGTTATCCCTGCTTTGTGGAAACAAAATATTGAAACTGAATAGAATCTTCAAAATTCTAATGTTTGGGGGCCGGAAGCAGGACTGTTAGTGACGTCATTGCCACGACAAAACCATTGAGCTTGCTGCTGTCTACCCATGGGCCAAAAATTAGAGTCCTAGCCCCTCGAGCCTCTTTTAGAGAGGCCCTTGAGTGAGGGTCACTTTTACGTCTGACTTTGTCATTTTGCATGGGGGAATGCGCACCCCCCTGGAGTGATTGATGCCATGGTCCCCCCAACATAAAAATGAGCCCAAAACAAGATGAGCGGTGGTCCAACCCCCCCTTAAGAAAAAGACATCACCAAGGGTCCTACCTCCGACTCTCAAACATTCAAATTTAGAAGATTTTATTTTGGAATGGAAAAATCATGGCCAAAATGACAAAGTGAGGCGTAAAGTTACCCTCACTCAGCGGCCTCTCTGAAAGAGGCCCGAGGGGATACGAATCGAATTTTTTGCCCATGGGTAGACAGCAGTAAGCTGAACACAACCATGTTGTTGTCATAGCAATGATATCACCAACGGTCCTGCTTCCGGTTCTTAAACTTTGAATTTTGAAGAACCTATTCCGGAATGGCAAAATGACAAAGTGAGGCGTAAAATTTACCCTTAATCAGGGGCCTCTCTGAAAGAGGCGCAAGGGGCTAGGACTCTAATTTTTGGCCCATGAGTAGACAGCAGTAAGCTGAACACAATCATGTTTTTGTCATTGCAATCACCAATAGTCCTGTTTCCGGCTCTCAAACATTCAAATTTTGAAGATTCTATTCATTTTGTTTCATTTTATTTTCACAAAGTGGGGATAGCTATAAATTTTAGGGGGTTCTGACCCCTTGTGATAATTGTTTTGCCTTATATACAGTATGCAGAAGGCCTATTAATGCTATAAAATTCAGCATTCATTAAGAAGAAGAAAAAGTAGTCAATTGTAGAATTTGTTTTGTTTTCAAAACTTTGATTCTATTTTTAAGCATTCAAATCATATAAACAAATTGCAAATTGAAATACATTTAATTGCTATGTTTATGTGAATTGTTTGTGGTCACTTTATTAGCTTTTTTGTCATTGTCTGTCTGTTTTGTCATTCATGTTTGGTATTTGCTATTCTGACGGAATGGAACGTTATTCCGAATGTGAATGTGATTCTGAGTCTCTCAATATTAGCTGGACTGACGGATTGCTATTTCGTGCGAATGTTATTCCGAATGTGAATGTGAATCTACCTTCGCCAACGTGCACATGCCTACTTTACACGCCCCAGCTTATCCGTGAAATAAGTGATTTAATGATTGTACTTGCAGATACTATACTCATCTCCTGACTTTCGGCCTTAAGCTAGTTATCGCACTGAATGAAAATGGATTTCAAGAAAATGGCATCTGATGCTGGTGCTCTGTTTAATCGAGCAAAACAGGCAAATATGATTGACATTATAGCTATAATTAACTATCTTTGTGTGGTTTTGATTTTCTAGTTATTTTTTTATGTTGCTGAACTTACGGTACGGTATTTGAAAATGAATAGCTGAATAATAGTTAGCTAGTGGATTGTTATGTTAAGGTTTATTTGTTTCCATAATGCTTATGTGAGGGCATGGGACCTGCTGTTCAGTTATAAATATGCATCTTCTTTTAGTTCGTTTGCGTGCGTACTATGCTAGTACACGGAGGAGAAGCTCGGTCATGCGGAACGCACGGAGCTGGATGCACCACTAGACAATTTGATCCAGCGCTGCGACAGGATGAAGCAGTGGACCGAGCAGATTCTTCATCAGACCGAAACCATGCTGCAGCCCAACCCCAGTCTGCCAACAATTGCTTTTATAATGCCAGTGATTTAAATACGGGCCATACGTGTGTTGATAAAATGAATCCTGCGAAATTCAACGTATTATTTTCATAGTTTTTGTTAATGAATCTGTTGATGACGCACATTAACAGCACTCCATCATTTTGAGATTGGTGTGGTATCGTTACGTCATTTCACTCTATTTCTTTTATCATATTTCATCATTATAAAATTTGTGAAGTAAATATGCCTTACCGGTATGCATTACCGGTTGCCTTACCGGTAGAATTAAAACTAAACCCTTGATTATCATCGGTTCTAAATAATTTTTATGCTTTTAGTTCAGTCCAATAGTAGCGCAAGTTTTGTAGTGTAACTTCACTTCAACTTCTCTACTGCACTCCACCCTAATGGATGACTACTTGCAAGGCTGACAAACTTAGACCACCTTGCAAGGGTGCACAAAGTGACTCTAAAATCCTTGCCGCGGCCCTTATTCGAACCGATGCGTTGTCGAGCCCATAATCCGAACTCCGCGACTTGGACCAGTCGGCCACAACGCTTCGTGCAATCTAGTTGTAACAATGTTGACGACTGTCCCTGTAGGACTAGTGCTGGAGCTGTGTGCTGTGGCAGACGTGCGCATGGAGGAGTTCCTCTATGAGAAGGTGCAGGGCAAGAAACCGCTACGTCTGGTAGAGAGCGATTTACTCGGACAGTACATGATCGACGCAAGCAATGACATGGGATCCAGTCCCGCATACAGTACGCAATACCACTGAGATTAGACATGTTCACTTATTATACTATCTGTTAGCTGCATTTCTTATTGTTAGTTCTATTTTTGTATCGACTGGCCAGTATCCATGCACTCCTATTAGCTGGCTGTGCTTTTCTATTTCTAGCTTAGGCAGCCTAGGCTTGGTGTATGCTCTGCCATGTTGCTTCTCTATTGCATGAGAAAAAATGAAAAACTATTTATCATCAAGCTTTTTTGCGAAATCAATGTCAGTCTACTCCCTACATCCTCGCAGAACTAGGGGATTAGTGACCGGCAGGTGTTCTAGAACTTTGCTTTTGAATTGCTTGACTTTAATAATACGGTATCTGAAGAGTAATTTTGCTTAGTGAAGGATCAATGAAACCCTCTGCTTGCTTTATTTACAATTTGTATTCACAGCAGAAGCTGCTGTTGCGCTGTTGTGCACTGATGTGCTGTTCACTGAAGCGTGTCGGTCACTCAAAATAAGCTGTTGAACTGCTATGCAGGTGGTTCACTGGTGCGTGTCGGTCAGACCCAACAGAAGCTTGGTCAGGCGCAGCGCGAGTTCATCAAGTCATCCGCGACGGACTTCCTCCAGCCCCTCTCTGCATTCCTCGAGGGCGACATGAAGACCATTATGGTCTGAACTCGCTTTAAAAAAAAATTAATCCCTCTAATGTGATTTCTCGCTATATAATGATGCGGTATAAATTGTACAGTTCAGCTTAATCGGTGTAGTGCAGGATTTTAGTAGTTATGCTTAAAGCAGCATAATTAAAATACTCACTGGCTGTGTTTTAATTTTTTTAACCGTTCACTGCATAATTTTGAATTTTTGTGTTCTTTTTCAGTGCAGTAGCTTTGTGGGGAATTAGACGGCTCTAAACTGGTTCTCTTCTGCGTACAAATTTAATTTTTATTAAACTATGAGCGTGTTTTGATATAACGGATAGGATGAAGTGGAGGGCGGGTGTGCATGGGTGCAAATGGCATACCCCTGCGTAAGCAGGGAATGCGTCCACAAAACGCGAGTGTGTGTGTGTGTGCTTTGATGTGAAGTGGCTGATTTGATTATGCATGTATTGTAGAGAGAGCGCAAGGTTCTGGAGAACAAACGCTTGGATTTGGACGCCGCTAAGAGCAAGCTGAAGCGCGCGAAAACCCAACCGGCCAAAGACGGGGTGAATATATCAAAAATAGAGTACGGTACCTTAATATAAGCTAATTGTTCACCATCAGATAATGTTTTATAAATGCTTTGTATCGGTGTTTAATATTTGCATTAAATACCGAATGTTAAGAGAATTCTAAGAATGATTGAGCAATTATCTGCGGTAGTGATTTTTATTCAGTATAAATGTGTTAACTTTTGCGCTATGTGAGTTCTTACTCTCATGCATACATACTGCGAGATGTGCTTGTTGTATGGTTTGGTTATAATTATCCTATTTTTTGTGTATCATCCTTCCTCATGTGCTACTATGTGTTAATGATGAAAACTTTACAATTTCTTGCGTTATGCATTTCACATAGGAGGGTGATGTTGAGGGAAGGGTAGGCACCAAATTATAGAGCTGTATTTGTTACTATCTCTCCATTTGAAGCTAATTTTCTACTTGAATAATTTTTAGTAATTTATGGTTTAAGATTTTAGAATGCGTTTCATTATTTTACTTTGTTGGTTTTTGTTGAATTTGTTTTATATTCTTTCTGTGCCTTGAATTTGATGCTATTTGATATTCCGACTCACGTATGAATGAGTACTTAAGCTAATATTTAAGTTTTTGAATTTCCACAGCGTATCAGTGTTTACTTACTGTTTCTCTGATTTAATTATGTTTTCTCGTTTTGCTCTTTGCACAGCAGTTGCCTCGAGCACAGAATACATTTTGTGCCTTGCATCGTATGCGTTTAATTCTGAAATATTTTGTACCTATTATGGCGATTATTTTGGTTTGAATTCATAATATTGTGTACTTGTTTGCATGTTTTTCTGCCCGAATTAACTTGTTGAATTAGCGTCAGTTTGTTAAATCTTGATAAACCTTGCTCTATACGTTTATCTGCTCGAAGCCTGTGTTTCAAATATTTGTGAAATTTATATTGTAGTGGATAATCACGATTGTATACGCTTTACTGAATGTTCAGGAATTTTATATTAATACAATTTTAGGACAGTGCATTATTAATGATCATTGATGAAATTTATTATTCATATCGACAAAGTTTATATATGAACTTTGTTCGAACATAAATTAAATTAAAATATAAATTTGAATATATTATTCAGTGTTAGCAGAGACATGTATCAAAGTCAGAAACGCTGAATCTTACTTATTAGTTATTGTTATAAATACACCGTGATAAAAAAAACTAGGCGCTGAACATTCGGCTGTAGGCTCTAACTTGATCAAATAGTAACCGATTTAAAAAATAGTTTCACGGCTATAAAGTTGACTAAATTTGCAACAAAGTGTATATATTGTCTTTTCAAATTGTCTAATCCGGTTGCTGAAAAACCCCGAGAAAGTTTGAAATAAAAATCATTAATTTCATGTAATGATTTGATTTCATTAGAAATTTCTTGCATGATTCTGTGAAAAATTATGAAATCTGTAAACATTTGGTCGAGTTGCAGCCGTGCATTTAGTGTCCTTTTAAAAAAAAATTACCAAGCTTTAAATCGACCAAATCTTAACCGATGTTCATAATTTGTTATTAAAATTTTCCTTTATGAAAAAATCAAGAATAAAAAAAAACGTTGTGGTTAGTTGTGTGGTCCACTGTGTGCGGTGCAGGCGGAGGCCGAGTTGCGCGGCGCGCAGCACGAATTTGACCGTCAGTGTGAGGTCACTCAGCTCTTGCTGGAGGGACTCGGCGAGGCATACGTACGACTCATCATTGCCTCAACCGAGATCATTACCTCATTGCATAATCATTACATCAACCGAGATCATTACCGTATTTAATCATTACCTCAGCTGAGATCACTACCTCATTTAATCATTACTTCATCCTCAACGGATCATTACCTCAACGGATCATTACCTCAACCGATCATTACCTCAATCGATCATTACCTCAACCTTTACCATCACCTACCGTCATTACCTCATAACACAACATTACTCTGTGTTTTTTAATTGTGTTCATTGTATATTGTCTGCCTAGGATTCGCTTTCAAAGTTGCTCATTATTTTGTGCGCAATGTAATTTTTTGTTTTTCGAAGCGGGTCTAAATTGTTCATGCGTGATTTATGCATCAGGTTGATCGCGTTGAACTTTTATGCTAGTGTCAAAATATTGATCATATTGTTTCTTTGGGATTTCATAATTATACAGGTCCCCGATGGCGCCCTTCGGCGCCGAAACGGACTATAAGCCCAGTGATTTGATTTGATTTGATTACTGTAATTATGAAATTGACCTATGGCTAATTCTGATTTAATAATTGTAGATAATAATTGTTTGTTAAAGCATCTGAATTGAATTTCGTCTAGTGCAAGAAGGGATAATTACTCGCACAGAGACACAAGCAAAACACTTACTACACAGAAATGGCATTTTATACGCAATATTTCCAAGTAATGGTTCCATACGTGTCATGTCGTCTGTTAGGGCGTACATTTTGCAGTGACCCAGTGAGTTGTTATATGTTGATTTCTATCGGATGCTACAGCAGAGGTGAGATTGTATCTAATGTTTGGTGCAGGCGCACCACCAGCGCTGTCTGCACGACTTTGTAGAGGCGCAGTCTGTCTACTACTCGCAGTGCAACCAGTACATGAAGGACCTCCAGCGACAGCTCGGCGTGTCAGTCACACTGCAGTTTTTCTTTCGCTTACTCTATGGGTGCACGACTAGATCACATTATTTCAAAAGGGTTTTGGCACGGTTCAATTTTTCTTTCGGTAGCTACCGGTCGCAAAGTTGAGCCTGCATGTGATTGTAAATATGACCAGTTTTCTCCAAGCTGTAGCTTGTCCAATACTGAAGCTAAAAATGAGCTTGTAGTTGCTGTTGGTGCCTCAATATCTGACCAATTTGTAATTTGTAAGACCAAACTTGTAATTGTAAGCGAAGTGATTCAATGTCCACTAACTACAGGAGAAGCCTCTGAATGACTGTATATTGAATCCAGCCGCTTGCCTGGCTAGGGTTTTAAGCAATGTTGACCTGACCGGGCTCTTGGCTAAATTTTTTTTTTGCGTTCTTGCCTACGCTCGGTCACTTGAGGGGAGACGTAGTTAAGCGGTTAATAAAGAGTGTTCTAATTCTGTTTGAAGTATTGTCAATGTCTTTTGCGCAGTTGACCTCTGATGGAATTGAAATTACTGCAAAACACCCCAAATATTTTGTTACTTTTTTCTCCATATTGCCACAATTTAACAAAGGTGTAATGATTGTCGATTAATAATTTCTGAAATGTTAATTATTATATATTAATGTATTATTATGAATATAACTATATATAATTATATAGCTAATAATATATAACTATATAATATATAACTATAATATATAACTATATAATATATAACTATATAATTATATAACTATTAATATCTAATCGCATAAAAATATATATAAAAACATATTAAAATATGAAACAAATTGATGAATAGGAAGAAATGAGGCTAGGTAAGGATTTGAAGAACACTGTTTTGTTTTTGAGCACAAGATTTTGCTTGTTTTATGCGAAAGTTTAAAACAAAATATTTGCACCATAAAAAAAAAAATCTCTATCGGCAATCCAAATAGCTATCCTCAACTCGATTACTTTTGAAAACAAAAATGATATTCTACAAATGAAGTTTAGAATAATTGCGTGTTCTTTGTGCTGCAGTGTTGTAGCACCAAACAACGACACTGCGCCGCGCATTAACGTCGTCGATTCGCGCATCTACACGGGGGGCTCCGGGCCCACCAGACCCCCTCAGCCCCCCCTCGCCGGCCCCCCCGGGCAGAAGGCACGCGTTCTCATCGACTACGATGCGGCCGACATGACGGAGCTGTCTCTCGCTGCCGACGAAGTCAGTGGCTTGGCGTTCTTTTTTTCTTCCTTTTTTATCTGAATTTGCTAGGCAATCTTTGTGAATGATTTAAAAGGAAACATTCATGGTTTATATTTTGTTAGCTACAATTAAAAAGTTGCGTTTCTGATTATGAAAATTAAAGTGATGAGTTTGGTTAAGTTTGGAGTGCGGAAACGGTAGTGTGCATGCTTAAAATGATCTAAGGCCTTCTCTGAAACAACATACTGGTTATATTTTTTCAAAAGCAGTTGAAAATCATCGTTAGCTCCGATTGTTCAGAAATAAGTTTAAAAATAAAGAAGCGATGGCGGTCTTCTATATCGTTACCGATTTAATAGAATGACCTCTGAAGTAGGTTCTAATCGGTCTGATTATTTTTATTTCTTCGCTTTGCAAGGTTTGAAATTGATTTTTTAAACTGTGATGATACATCAAATTTATGTTTTTTTTATTTAAAGTAAGCAGTCACTCACGGAATTGTTCGGGTAAATGCTTTTAACGCCGTATATATCAATAAACTTGCTTCAATGATAATCGGCATCAATCGCAGCCTCATACGAGTGTATGCTTATTGCATTAATAGGACTCGCATTTATTTGCGTTCATCAATTTGCTTTTATTTCCAATGTTAGGTGTGACAGTGTCACAAGTGTCGCTTTATTCTGTATTTTTATTTCTGTGTATCTTGATAGTAACTGTTGTTTGTTTCAAAGAATTACGATAGTTCCTGTTCACGCTATTTCATTCACGTTTGGTTCAGTTTTGAGTTTTATAATACTGCTTTTTTATAGCATTTGCTGAATTTTTGTACCTGTTATAGAATAAGATAATATAAATAATTTCTAATCATTTTTATTGCTTGGCATGATTTTGTGCTGCTGGCATTCTCTTCTAAACCTTTAAAGAATTTGCATTTAAATTTGGAAAATAAAAGCTCCCAGTGAAAATTTGATTATTTTAAGTTTTAATTTATATGTAAAGATCACTATTTTACAAGTTTTATGACTGTTTAGGTCTTGGTACATGATATAATGCATTATAACAGTCATTCAAATTCAATTCAATTTGTTTAATGTATAGGCGTACATTAATTTCTGTATTTGAACAAAGCTATTTAAGTGATCAATTAATATAAATTAAATTTCAAAATAAACTTTTTTGGTATATTTTATTCTTCAATAATTGAAATGAGACGATTAGGGGAGGAAAGTTATTTCAAAACCGTGTCATATTGTATTAATGCTGTTTCAGTTGATTTCCGTTTACCATCTGCCGAATCACAGTTCTGATTGGATGCTTGGAGTCAGGGGGCAGCAGTCGGGAAAAATACCATTGACCTACATTGAGATTCTAGACTAGTTCAACAATTTGATGATTGACTAATTTAAGCATATCAATCAACAATCTGGCGACGATTTTGCATTTGATCTCAAATCAGTAATGGCTGAATTAACCAATTCAGTTAATGACAACATGTATTCTTGCTAAGCAATATAGCAAATAGTTGATGCTAAATTATGTCCTAGGTGTTTTTGTCTCAAGTTCAGTTTTGAGCTGAGAATAATAGCCCTTCGTAACATTGGTGAATTTTATTTCGTCAAATTATGCGTGATAAAACTGGCATTTAGAAATTTAATTTCTGCTGTTTATTGTTATGAATGGTATAGTGAAGAATTTTGTTGTTTTTATTCGTTTATTGTAGAAAATTTGAAATTAATGTTCAATGTAAACGTTTGCAGAAACATGAATTAGAGTAAACATCGCTCTGTTTGACTTGACCAACACGGTTCTGTAATTATCTTTTTGTGATTTTTCATCATTCCATGTATTAGGTGCAGGGGCGGCGCCAGGAGTTTTTTTTGGTGGGCAAAGAGAGGACAAAGGAAAAAGTAGAGGTGCTAGATTAAAAGGAGGTTGATTTACAAGGCTTTTTTTCTCTCCGAAGTCGTGAGCGGGGGGGGGTGCTGACTGAAACTTTTGGCCTTCTAATGCTGCACTGTATGAATTGATTTTTTCTTCAATGCTGCAGGTTCTAAAATGGGGGGGGGCTAACTCCTTTGCTACAGGTTTTAAAAATCATAACAGGGGTGACTCTAAACAGGAGGCGCCTAAAAAAGTGGCGGATAGTGGGGCAGCTAACTTTCTGAGTTGGGGGGGCTATGTCCCGTTTAGCCCCCTGTAGCGCCGCCTCTGATTAGGCGGATATTGTTATTACTTTGACCAACGATATTATTAAACTTCAGATTGATGAACAGTGCTATGGCAGCATTACTTAATTAATGTGCAAGCGTGACAAGAAACTTTTTGTGTAATATTCCGTAAAACATGAAATATTCACATGTAAGGACTTTTGGTGAATTTAGCGAATTAGTAAAACTCGCCAATATTACATGCGTGATAATAAAGCTGCAGTCGAGTTATTTGTAATGTATTCAGTGCTTAAAAATGCAATAATTAAATGCGACCAAATTTCTTAAGGCAAAACCGTGAAAATAACACGCAGCTAAATTACCTTACTGTATTGTCGTACTGTATGTAACTAGCCATTTGATCTTGAACTTTTTGTTCTGTGCTATCATCTCTTGAAACCATTCTTTAGTTGTAGATATTTGGGTCATAAACTTAAATGTCTCAATTAAATAATACACTATGGTCTATTTGCTTGTCAGCGTTGCTCAACTCGGTTAATATTTTCAATTTGGCAATAGTGTTGATGGCTGGTTGATTATACGTTTAGTTGACGGCAAGGTCATGCAAGGTGTGAGCGTTTTGCAGTATTAGAGAATTATAGTATTGTGTTGCTAAGTTATACCTTGTACCTTCTAGACATTATTGTCACTAGTTTGTAGTTTAATAACAAACAAAAAAAATTCATGGAAATCTATTAGCTATAAATATCCTATCTCTATAAAGCGTATTTCGGGCTTATCTGTTCATAGTTACATTCTACCTCAGATTCTTTGACTCCGCTTTGAATAACAATTATTTTTCGTGGAAAACTTACAAAAATAACAGTCTCTGGGTGCTTATGAGCGAAATGCGGGTGGAAGTTTGTATTGCAGATGTTGTGCGTTTCTAAATTTTGCGTATCGTAGTATAATAGTATTAGCTTTGCATGTGTGTAGTCTACTACTGCAGCTCTCGGTTTGAGTGTGTTAAGTGTGATATATGTAGTAGTGCAGTGGTTTTTAGTCTGTAGTTTGTGGGGGCTAGCAAAAACTGCTTTGCGATTGATAATTTTTTATTATTGAAGGTAAAAGCAGCAGCGTTCTGTCTCTGTTATGTCAAACTTTGAGCGATATATTCAGCAACAGACGTATTATCGCTGTATGTTGTCAATTTGATTTCAATTTCTATCATTTTCTGAAATAATTTACATCGTAATTAATCACTAGTAATCCAGTATTATTATATATCGAGGACTTCCAAGAGTTATTGTAATGAAAATAAATTTCCTGATCATATGCAGTGTTGTTTAGATTTTTACTGTCAACTTTCAACTGTGAACTTTTAACTGTGACCATGCTGTTGCGGCCCTGCCGTCTCGTGTGTCCTGGGTTTTAGCTTACAGACTGGAACCACTGATGTCGTGCATTGGATATTCATGTTTAGTAGCCCTAGCTGTTGTTGTCAATTGTACTTTGCTACTGCACCAGTTATCTCTTCTAACTATTCTTCTATTGCGTGGTGACATTTTTGTTGCGTTTAACTTATTTTGTGGCATATCTTTGCATGCAACCGATGAAACAATTCTTTGTGTTCTGTATGGGCAGCGTTTGGACTGTGGACATTCTAAAGAAAATGCATCTTTTGGTATTCTACTGCTGTAGGCCTACATGTAGTAAATGCATATGTCTTCAAGCAGAGTTTAATACAAATTGTGATAGAAAAGCATGATGATTGAAACGATTTTGACGCATGTCTTTCTGTGGAACAATTAATTTGAGTATGATACAGATTGTAAATCTTTTTCTCTGATGTCTATAGGTAAGGCTTGCCGAAAGAGACGAGTTTCAAAAAGTCAGTTGTGCTGTTTTGTAATGAAACATTGTTGATTCGAATTAAAAGGAATAAATTGTTAAATTTCCAACGTCCCACTCAAAGGCTTGATATTTCTCATTGTACGAATTTGTTGATGAAAACTGACAATATATAATTATCTTGGTAGTTCTATTAAACTCGTTCAGTTTTTAGTAGTTTTAGTCACGTAACTAAGATATTTACAAAGAAATTCAAAAATTGTTTTAGCTTTGTAAGGGTATCGTACCGCGACTATAATTTGATATAAAGCATTTTCATATCACATGCATGTCGACTGGTTACAATGAAATATATTATGAAAGGCGCTTATGTTCAGTATAACAAATGTTCATTGAAATAAGGCTGCAGTTCTAGTCACTTATAACTATCAAGGTAAAAATGCATATTACATCATTTATAATGTAAAGAACAAAAAACTTATGTAATTCTACAACAAAAACTGCGTATAATAAAGTTCTTACATGTAGACTAACAAGATAGATTATGCAAATTTCTGTAACGACCTTTAAAAAATAAATAGTACAAAATAGACTACTGAGAGAATAAGAATAATTCAGAATGGCACTAAAATATGAAAGCCTGACAAATACGATACATGCAATGATATAATGAAATTGCAAGACTAAGAGAAGATTGCAAGCCTTTCTTGTTGTATATCAGCATATAAAACAAACTAAAATAACCGTGTTTTTGCTTCCCAATATACACCACGGACTACGCAATGGACGTTGAACTGACTAAGACTACAATCACTAGGAGATCTAGAGCAACCAGAGAGAAGAACCCTGAATCCTTGCAAACTTCCTCAATCCTATCATAAAGAAGAGTCTCTTACTTGCATGATTTCAGTATTTGACCGTCATCTAACATCAGCCTGTTGCCAATATGAAGCCAACATGAAAAGTACCACTATTGCACGTTAGAAATAACTTGTACTTGTAGATATGAGCTCAATAATGACAGCTATAGCACTTTTGAGATATCCTGTTTCAATAAACTTATCCTGATTGATTTATAGCTTGCCAGACCTTTATGTAAGGGTGCTTTTTGACAAAGTATGTGCAGTCTGTGTATATGTGAGTAACCAAAATGTCTGGTTATAAATCCAGATCTACGGCAGACAGAACGTCACAAAATAGCAGCCAATCACAAATTTTGCTAAGAGTGTAAGGCGCTCCATTTTCACGGACGCTGTAGGCCATTGGGCGAAAGTAGCTCTTCCTTGAAAATGAGTGTGTGTAGTAATAGATCACAAAATTCCAACAAATGTAAATTTTGGCAAAAATATGTAGGTTAGTTATAAAAATCCTTGGATCAAAGCATGTAACCTGCACACTATTATAATTATGACTTATCATGAACCAGCCACTGAAGGTCGAATATTTTAGATGATCAACAACATATCATAAAAATGCCACTAGAGAACGAGCCATGCAAAATGTCCCTATCCCTTTCTATCCCTTTCAAACTACAAAATTAAGTCTCATCTTAACAGCAACAGGCTGCGTAACTGCCATTTCAAACAGGCCTATTACGAAGGTGTGGGGCATCGCAGTCAGCCGAATAAGGGACAGGCGTGTTACAACGGCCCAAAACCGTACGGAATTCTGGGATTGTAGCGTCGGGCGCTATTGAAGCGTGGCTGTGCTGTCTGAGCCTGAAACGGCCCCAAACATAACAATTATCAACCTACCATATGTATAAATGACAAAATTATCATCTACGATTTATAGTCTTTCCTCAACCCCTAGTCGGATATGTAAGTTAAAAATACGCTTTGTGACTTTGCAACTTTGCGGTTGGGACTTTGCAACTTTGATTAGAAAAGCATCCACTCAAGGTTCTTCCTCGACACGCAGCGAGCCTCGACGAGTCTGTCTGGTATGGCGCTATTATGTGTCTGGTATGGCGCTATTTTTAGGCCGTTTTCATCATTTACTTTACGCTTAATGCTTAATGCAGCAAAACCAATGATCCGGCCGTAAAAACCCAGCTTCAGCAGTCCTCACCAGGGTGCAAACGTCTAACCTGTGTGAAAGCATGGACATTAAGACTGATTTGTTGCACAAGTTGCTATTGGTTGCTGTCACTCTGTTGCTACTTTCTTTCTGTTGCTGTTTATGTTATGTCTGACTTTGTGTCAAATAAAAGCTTCATATTAACATAATAGGCGAAAAAAGGCGGTTAGTTCTTTACCTGGAGTCCCAGTTGTGGCTGGAGGAAGGACAGAACTGGCTGACGCTGCGGCAAGTACACTGGGCGTTCCACCCTCTCCACTCCCACAGGCTCCAGAACCTTCCTATAGACCGGTCTCACCTCCTCCACCACCGGCTGCCTAACGACCCTCTCAATGACCGGTTGAACAACCTCTCTCTCCACAACGACCGGTCGCTTAACCTCTCGCACAACCCGCCGCACCGGTCTTCTCTCCTGCACCACCCGTCGCACGGCGGCGGGCCGCTGCACCGCTTGGACGGGCCGCCCCACGACCTGAACGGGCCGCTCTAGAACCTGAGCGGAGCGACCAAAGGGCTGGTAGAACCCCTGGTAGGCTGTGGGCTGGTAGACCCCCTGGTAGGCTGCAGGCTGGTAGAACCCCCCATAAGTTGCAGGTTGGTACTGCAGCGCGGGCTGGAAGGCGACCGCTTGCTGGAAAGCCGGATACACCGGCTGAAGGACTCCGGTGGATATCACCCCGATGCCGGGCTCCGCAGCGCAGCAGGGGCCGCAGCAGAGGGCTCCGTTCGCAGCACCTCCGCAGCAAAGGGCCCCACCAGCCCCACCGGCGCAGGGGCCACACCCCGCGGCCAGCCCACCCCCTGCCAGGCCCCCGGCGAGGCTGGAACAGAGGGCGCCACTGAAGACCCCGTAGAGGCATATGCCGAGACCAATTGCCAACACAGCTCCGATAATAGGCAGGACAATGAGAAGGATGTCTGGCGCAAAGAAACAAAGCCATTGGAAGTCTGCCATACAATAAGGATCTTTGGTGACATGTTAAAAAATCTTGAACTATACGATGCATGGGTAACGAACCTCTAAGGGAAAATATAAATTTAACGACTATAACTTAAAATATGAAAATTAACGGAAGCAGAAATAAGAATGAAGGAAGTAATAGAAATGTAAGCTTGCGCCGTGCATGCACGGTATATAGCATATAATAATATTCTATAGAATATAATTATACTTTACATAATTATATAAATACTGGTCCAACTCTTAATGTTTTTCTGCAGAGGTGCGTAGGCAAATAATAAACAACGGGAATAGTTCAAATATTCAGAAAGTCCGCCTACTGGGTGTGGTGGATGCTGTCGTTGTGGTAGAGGGAGAAGCAGTGGATGCGCCAGAAGTTGTCTGCGCAGTTGATCCACCAGAAATAGTGGATGCAATGGAGGCTGCAGATAAAGTGGATGCTCCAGATGAAGTGGATGCTCCCAATAAAGTGGATCCTCCAGATAAAGTAGATGCTCCAGATAACGTGGATGCTCCAGATAAAGTGGATGCTCCAGATAAAGTGGATGCTCCAGATAAAGTAGATGCTCCAGATATAGTGGATGCTCCAGATAAAGTGGATGCTCCAGATAAAGTAGATGCTCCGGAGAACGTCGAAACCGAGCCAAGTGTCGTATTTGCAACTGTACTAGCTGTGTTCATTGCTATAGTTTTTGTATTTACTGCTGTGGTCGATGTATTCGCTGCTGTGGTAGCTGTGTTTACAGTCGTGGTAGCTGTATTGACAGTCACAGTAGCTGTATTCGGTGTTGTGTTAGCTGTATTCGGAGTAGTAGTGGCCGTATTCAGAGTCAGTGTACCTGTATTCGGAGTAGTAGTAGCTGTGTTCGGAGTAGTAGTAGCTGTATTCGGTGTTGTGGTTGCGGTATTTGCAGTCGTAGTGGCGGTATTGACAGTTGCGGTAGCTGTACTAGCGGCTGTGCTTGCTGCATTTACAGCCACAACTGTATTGACTGCAGCTGTATTTGCAACCGTAGTAGCTGTATTTGCAGTCGTTGTTGCAGTATTCGGAGTTGTGATTGCTGTATTAGGAGTCGTGGTGGCTGTATTGAGAGTTGTAGTAGCTGTATTGAGAGTTGTGGTAGCTGTATTGAGAGTTGTAGTAGCTGTATTTGCAGTCGTTGTTGCAGTATTCGGAGTTGTGATTGCTGTATTAGGAGTCGTGGTGGCTGTATTGAGAGTTGTAGTAGCTGTATTGAGAGTTGTGGTAGCTGTATTGAGAGTTGTAGTAGCTGTATTTGCAGTCGTTGTTGCAGTATTCGGAGTTGTGATTGCTGTATTAGGAGTTGTAGTAGCTGTATTGAGAGTTGTGGTAGCTGTATTAAGAGTTGTGGTAGCTGTATTGAGAGTTGTGGTGGCTGTATTTGCAGCCGTAGTGGCTGTGTTCACAGTTGTGGCAGCTGTATTCGGGGTGGTTGTAGCGGTATTGACTATTGTGGTAGCTGTATTAAGAGTTGTCATAGGTGTACTAGCGGCTGTGCTTGCTGCATTTACAGCCACAACTGTATTCACTACAGCTGTATTTGCAACCGTAGTAGCTGTATTTGCAGTCGTTGTTGCAGTATTCGGAGTTGTGATTGCTGTATTAGGAGTCGTGGTGGCTGTATTGAGAGTTGTAGTAGCTGTATTGAGAGTTGTAGTAGCTGTATTGAGAGTTGTAGTAGCTGTATTGAGAGTTGTTGTAGCTGTATTTTCTGTCGTAGCGGCTGTATTCAGAGTTGTGGTGGCTGTTGCAATCGTAGTGGCTGAATTTATTGTTGTTGTAGCCGTGCTAGCGGTCGTCGAAAGAACTGTTGTAGTCGTTGTAGCAGGCACTGTTGTCGAACTAGGCACCTATCAAAAACCACAACCAACATTATTCCAAATATGGTATTAAATGGTGAGACAGTCATGGCTAGATGTTATCCCAAAGTGCCAGTTTCATCAAGAGGCTAAAGGATGTTAATCAGAACAACTTGGACACCGGTACTATTTTTATTTTCTTAATCTTGCACAGTTCTAAGACTTATTGTAAACAGTGAATAAAAATTGTTAACAATATAAAACAATTAATAAGCAATTCTGAAAAATGATCTTAATTATATTAGCTGTCTGTTTGACTGTCTGACATAACGCTGTCAAGACTTTAATGATTACTGGCAGCTCGCTTACAGAGAGCAACCACGCATAGTGGTGCTTTGTACCCTGCCCGCCCCCCCCCCCTGAAAAGTTAATTTTGGGCCCTACTAACAAAGATTCCATCTAATTTCAGAGTACAAGATCTAAATCTACATACCATTGTAGTGGTTGTTGTAGGAACTGTTGTAATCGCTGTGGTAGTTGGAGTTGTTGTAGTCGAGGTTGTGGTAGGAGTTGTAGTCGATGTGGTAGTGGGAGTTGTTGTAGTAGAGGTTGTCGTGGCAGATGTGGTCGACGTGGTAGTTGGAGTTGTTGTAGTTGTTGTTGTGGGAACAGTTGTAGTCGTTGTGGTAGTTGGAGTTGTTGTGGTCGAGGTTGTGGTAGGAGTTGTAGTTGATGTGGTAGTGGGAGTTGTTGTTGAAGAGGTTGTGGTGGCAGTTGTGGTCGACATGGTAGTTGGAGTTGTTGTAGTTGTCGTTGTAGGCACAGTTGTAGTCGTTGTGGTAGTTGGTGTAGTCGTTGTGGTAGTTGGAGTTGTTGTAGTAGAGGTTGTGGTGGCAGTTGTTGTAGTAGAGGTTGTAGTAGGAGTTGTAGTCGATGTGGTCGTTGGAGTTGTTGTACTTGTTGTTGTAGGCACAGTTGTAGTTGTTGTGGTAGTTGGTGTAGTCGTTGTGGTAGTAGGAGTTGTTGTAGTAGATGTTGTAGTGGCAGTTGTGGTTGATGTGGTAGTTGGAGTTGTTGTCGTCGAGGTTGTGGTAGGAGTTGTAGTCGATGTTGTCGTGGGAGTTGTTGTAGTTGTCGTTGTGGGAACAGTTGTAGTTGTTGTGGTAGTTGGTGTAGTCGTTGTGGTAGTTGGAGTTGTTGTAGTAGAGGTTGTGGTGGCAGTTGTGGTTGATGTGGTAGTTGGAGTTGTTGTCGTCGAGGTTGTGGTAGGAGTTGTAGTCGATGTTGTCGTGGGAGTTGTTGTAGTTGTCGTTGTGGGAACAGTTGTAGTTGTTGTGGTAGTTGGTGTAGTCGTTGTGGTAGTTGGAGTTGTTGTAGTAGAGGTTGTGGTGGCAGTTGTGGTTGATGTGGTAGTTGGAGTTGTTGTCGTCGAGGTTGTGGTAGGAGTTGTAGTCGATGTTGTCGTAGGAGTTGTTGTAGTTGTCGTTGTGGGAACAGTTGTAGTCGTTGTAGTGGTTGGAGTTGTTGTAGTTGAGGTTGTTGTAGCAGTTGTAGTCGACGTGGTAGTTGGTGTTGTAGTTGTAGTAGTTGGAGTTGTTGTAGTTGTCGTTGTGGGAACAGTTGTAGTAGTTGTGGTAGTTGGTGTGGTAGTTGTAGTAGTTGGAGTTGTTGTAGTAGAGGTTGTGGTGGCAGTTGTGGTTGATGTGGTAGTTGGAGTTGTTGTAGTTGTTGTTGTGGGAACAGTTGTAGTCGTTGTAGTGGTTGGAGTTGTTGTAGTTGAGGTTGTTGTAGCAGTTGTAGTCGATGTGGTAGTGGGAGTTGTTGTCGTTGTCGTTGTGGGAACAGTTGTAGTCGTTGTGGTCGTTGGTGTAGTCGTTGTAGTGGTTGGAGTTGTTGTAGTTGAGGTTGTGGTAGCAGTTGTAGTCGATGTGGTAGTGGGAGTTGTTGTAGTTGTCGTTGTGGGGACAGTTGTAGTCGTTGTAGTGGTTGGAGCTGTTGTAGTCGAGGTTGTGGTAGGAGTTGTAGTCGACGTGGTCGTTGGAGTTGTTGTAGTAGAGGTTGTGGTAGCAGTTGTAGTCGATGTGGTAGTGGGAGTTGTTGTAGTTGTCGTTGTGGGGACAGTTGTAGTCGTTGTAGTGGTTGGAGCTGTTGTAGTCGAGGTTGTGGTAGGAGTTGTAGTCGACGTGGTCGTTGGAGTTGTTGTAGTGGTCGTTGTGGGAACAGTTGTTGTCGTTGTGGTAGTGGGTACCTGTAAGAGCACAAACTTAATGTCAATAAAAAAAACGATGAAACAAATTACAGCTACAATTCATAGCATGAAGGCCATCCTCCCCCCCTCCTCCCATGTAACGGCCCTGTCGTGTAATAAGCCTAAGTTGAATTGTTTTCGTTTAAATCCATTCGAAACGTTTTTGTGGTCAAATCCTTAGCATCGATGAAGCCATTATAATTACGACCTATTGCGTAAATTGACCTTTTTTTTAAGTACACCGGCACGGCTCCAAGATTTCTGACAACTTCACAGCAAGGCAATAAAATTCACAATCTGCGGAAAGATTTCCACTGAATCATGTTGTAAAGTTCAAGCAGCTCAGCACAGGGCAGCAACGTTTAATTTTAGCCCTGAATGCGAATCACAGTACAATAATAGAGTCCAAGGTCGTCTGCGGTATACTGTATAGCGTATACGGCATTGATGAACGCCATGATCATACTATATCAGTTAAGAAATCTGTATATGTATCTGAAATCAGTATATATATATATATCAGTTAAGAAATTAAAACATAATTTTTTCGTGTTTCAAAACATAGCCTAGCCTGCTTGTACCTCAGACTTTACGCTGCCATACCGTTGTAGTTGTCGTTGTAGGAACACTTGTAGTAGTTGAAGTTGAAGTTCCAGTTGTAGTTGCTGTGTTTGTTGTGGTACTTGCTGTGTTGGTTGTTGTAGTGGCTGTATTGGCTGTTGTAGTTGCTGTATTTGCAGTTGTAGTGGCCGTTGAAGCTACAGTTGTGGTTGCCGTGTTGGTTGTAGTTGATCCCTGTGTTGAAGTGCTTGCTGCGTTGGCCGCAACCGTAGTTATTACTGTAATGAAACAAACATCAGCCTGAAAAGAATTTTTGTTACAAAAATTTGCAAATCTTTCATGTTTACTACTTTCAACGTAGTAGCATTAAAATCATACGTTATGCTCGTGTGAGTAACTTCCATGTTTTTTTATCTCATTCATCAATGAATGGGCCATATTCTGCATTTATGCAACAATGCAACAAAGAAATAAGTAAGAAAATTCATTCAACCATAGGCCTAAGCCAGCTACAATGTAAATAAAAGACTCAATGTCTATGCCCTTTTGGGCATTCCTGCCAAATAGCGAGACACATTGAGAAAATTTCCCAAATGATTCACTGGGTTAGGGTTAGCATTACGAATAGGTTTAGGATCAGAGTTATAGGATCAGTGTTATGGTTCTGATTACTTTATTATTATGCTAAATGTACTACTTTTAACAGTGACCATTCAACTAACTACTTTCAATCTGAAAACTCATTCTTCCAAACCTCTTTCTGTACATGTATGTAGTCTGCTGCATGACATATTTTTGGTGCATTACAAGTGCATTATACATACATACATACAAATGTCCATCAGCCGTTGGTGATTCATTTGCGAAATTTCTTCATATAGTCATGATTTTCTCAAAAAAATCTTAAACGCTGTTCCTACGTTGTATTTTGTTTATAAGGCCTACATGAGATAGGCCTACTTACGAACGCAAGTGTTCCCCACGAGACTGTAGCTGGTGTTGCACGCGTTGCACACTGTGTTGTCCGCGCTGCAGTCCACGCAGTTCATAGTAGTACACGCTGTAAGCAGCAAGTAAATGTAACGCCTAATTATTGTTGCATCTTATAATTCATATGCTGATTTCATTAACGAGTTAAGTCAAAATCACGATGCAAAATCACAACCCCAATTAAGAAAGCATTAGTAATCATTGTCTACACAGGAGTCCCGGCATAATCCACAAAAGACAATTGTTTAAAGGCCATAATTCCATTTTCAAGATTGGCAGACTTGACGCAAGCATTGCAGTTATTTCATTACTGCTAATAGCAAATAATTGGTAATTGCAGCTAATTCATTACTGCAAAAACGACCCACATTTTAGCTAAAGAAAGGTGATCCCTGTTAAGGTAATATTACAATCTCAAAAATTTGTTATAAACTCTGAGCCAGATATGAAAGGAAACGACACGTTCATAAAAAAAATCAAATTTGTGATACTTGTGAATGAAAAATTGCTTGATATAGTCTCCTACAAATGTAGATAAATTATACAATTACAATTTTTGCTGCCTTGGCTGCATTTGAGTAGGACAGCTAATTCAATGCTTAAAGGGCATATACAAATGAACAGTCGACTATAGGCCTATGCATACAACTCTCAATAGCCTAGAATATCAAAGGCACAGCGATACTTCACGTTTATACACCAAGTTGAAAAGGGTCAATTCGTCGAATTCCCAATCACGTGACATGCGCCACCAGAAAAAAGTTTATTCCATCAAGCAGTAAATTTGACATCGGAAACATTTTAAAATAAAGGTGAGAATTAAAAACCGTAATTGAAAAATCACTGGTATCTCTTTTCTCTCTTCAGTGCTCTGCCAATTGGAAGGTCCTTGATGTCCAAATCCTACACCCCAGCCGATCTTCGACCCTTCTCTTCACATCCGCATACGATTCCTTCTCAAGCAGGTCATCTATCATTCCGATATGTGGACTTCCCAGTCCTCTCTTGCCCTCCGTTCTTCCCTCCATCACCTCTCTCAACAAACCTCTCATTACATGTTCCATCCAGTTCTTCTTTCTTCTGACTATCACTTCCATCACTAGTATCTAAATACATAATAGCACACAGGAAAGATACGCACGCATGCAGTTTGCCGGTGGGGATCCGGTGGGAGGGTTGAGTCCTTGACCGGACAGGCAGGTTTGACACCCGCCGGGGGAGGTGCAGGACGGACAGCCGGTCGCACACGCTGCAGTAGACAGGCACTGGTTGTTAGTGTAACTAATGCTGTCATAACACACTGCAGGCTTATTTCAGTTTCTGTCCCTCTAGTGCATTCTGCTTTTAGTAACAGCAATAGTAATCGCAGTAATCGTTTTTTATGTTACTATTTTGATTTAACAAAGAATGAATTTGAGTCTAAAATTGCATGCAAAAATGCATGCAAAATATGTATGGTTGAAAGAGACCCTTACGCTGGCACATGTGGTTGGCATCGACAGCGTTAGCGCCGGAGCAGGCATCGCACAGATTCGCCCCGCTAGTGGAGCAGTCCGTACAGTCGGCCGAACAAGCTGCACCAAGCAACAATCGACGATGTTAACAATTAGCATAGCAATGAGTTTAAGCACCCATCGGCGAGTTCGCGAGAACCTGTTAAACATGGCAACCAACTTGGTAAACCGACATGGTAAACCGACATGGTAAACGGACATGGTAAACGGACATGGTAAACTGACATGGTAAACTGACATGGTAAACGGACATGGTAAACTGACATGGTAAACTGACATGGTAAACTGACATGGTAAACTGACATGGTAAACTGACATGGTAAACTAATTGGCAAGTAATATATTTGAAATATAACATCGGCATATATAGTATAAAATTTATAATTGGTGGAAACTCGAGCGAATGAGAAAGTGGAAGAAATTGCTAAGAAAAACCATATCTCAGAGAATGGACTGCGGAGCGCAGTTCTGTGCATGCATATTGAAGCGATGGGATGTTTATGAGCTTATAGTCAGACCTCTATCGCACCGCCATCGTGAACTTTTTGTCTGGTAGACATACCTGCACACCCAATGCACTCCGTGAATTCTTAAAAGCCGGAGTCAAACCCTATTGTGCATCCTCTGCGCGGCGGGGAGAGACAACGTATACTTAAAGGTACACGGCAAATGCACGGGGACGATGTCAAGGACCAATCTCAGCTCTCCAACTCTCCGGGGTCGGTAAACGAGCAGTTGAAGCAGTTCGACTCGGGGCTAACTTTGATAACTGACCGGGGTTGGTCCCTGAGCGCCGCAGAGCTGACTTTTGGTAACACAAAATACCATTATACCATTGTTTGTCACTACAATGACCCTCGTGTGTCGCTGTCAGTGGCGGTTTCAGGGGGTTAGCAGGGGGGGTTTAGGAGGGGCTTGGAGGGATTCAAGCCCCCAAATCGATTAAGCCAAGCCCCAATTAAGTCAAAAATTGACATTATAAAATTTTGGTTGGAGGGTGTCAAGCCCGCATGGGTCCTGAGCCCCCACAGCTGTCGTGATTAGATAGAACCGTTCTGCTGACTCGCTGTGCCGTTGCACTACAAGAAGGCAAGAAAATACCTCCACATCCCCCAAAGCCGCCGGTCGCTGTGTTGGTAGGGTTCGGTCCGAGGTTGGTGCTTGAGCACACAGTGCACCGCGATATGGATTGGCACTGACTGCAGCCGTCCGTGCCACCGTTAGAGCAATCTACACAGTTCAATGGTCATCCACACAGCATCGTGTTAAAATCTACGGCAAAAAAACTAGGAGAATGCACTACAAAAAATATACAGAATAGAACATTATAAATTCATCCACATTGCGCCTGTATTATCACATAAATGATGTCAAACCACACCAGTCATTCATTGTGTCCATATATGGCTAATATTAACGAAGCCATGATGAATATTTTTTGTCCGTATACAAACCCAAGAGAGGGTGGGAAGGGGGGGGGCGCAGGGAACAAACATGGAGTCATTGCACGTATTAGACTACTGGTACATGTATGCTCTACATTGTAAATTTTACAGGGGATTCTACCAAAACCTTAGGAAACCAAATTCTTCCCACAAATTCGGGGAGGAAGGGATAAGCAATTTTTTATTTTTTATTTTTGTACTTTGGGGACCGTGCGTAGCACAAAGACTATACACAGTCCGGTTCTGTGCAAGGAAGTCCGTACAGAACCGCTACCCCTTTTTTGTCACCTTTTACGACTCGCCCGGGGAGCTGTGGGCAAGTCAATTGTATTGGAATGCAAGTCAATTCTTTGTTCCTCGGCCTGCAGGGGGTGGGCGATGAACAAATGACATTGCATCCCTCGTTATCAGATTCTAGAGGGATGCGTCCTCCCCTATTTTCCCTCACTTGTTACGCCGATGCGAGCACAGCGTACTTCACAATAGGATGTGTTGCGGTGATCCTAGAATTGACAAAAATCAATTCCCGGATCAATTTTAAAAATCAATTCAATTCAAATAGCCGAAGACAACTACCATGAAAAAGTATATATCATTTATAGTTTTCAATTCAATTCAAATCAATTCAATTCAACTAGATGAAAACGAGTGTCACCGGTGCAGCCTCCGTTGCTGTTATCGAAGCCATAGAACGGTGCGTTACTGCAGGTTGTACAGGTAGTCCCGGTAGAGTCGCAGGCAACACAATTTGGCAAGTTGCATGTTTGACCTGCCAGCATGCAATTGCAGATCTAAACTACAAGTACCGTACCGTACTCTAAATATGTCCGATCGAGCGAAATGCCGTTAGAAATTTTATTGTAGCGTCAACTTTGCTCTTATTACTTGTCAAGTACAGTAATAAGCAGAAAGAGTAGGAATATTACTTAGAAATTCAATAGGCTTATATTGGTATTCACCATTGCGAGTGAACCTCGAGTTGACTCAATCGGCGAATTGAGTGACGTCACGCTAGGCATAGAAGATTGACAACAATCACTCTCAACTCGCCGATTGACCAACTCGAGGTTAACTCGCAACGGTGGATACGGATATAAGTGGTGGTTGATTCAATAATAATTGATGTAGGATTAAATAAATTGTCGTGAGAAATAATCAAAAACTATTAATAATACTGCAAACAGAATTAAGCCTAGCGCAATGAAATGCATACGGTAATTTATATAATAGTATGACCAATAGATGGCCATTTACTTTTCTACATTTTAAAGGCTGCGTTTATCCATACCTTCAGAGTTCTGTACATGAACTCCTGAAATGACAGCAGAGCACACGCATTCATACTCAACGATTCAAAATTGGCAGCAAGTTAAAATTTCAGCACAAATTTTCTCAACATCGATGGTTGAACAAATTTAAGGTCAACGTTTTCAAGCGGCATGGACAGGCCATGTGCCTATTCGGGCTTCGTCAGTGCGGGTCGCAATATCGCAGAATATCACTTCAGGCCGATGGTTGTTCTACCAAAGCTAGCCCGTGCGCAGAGTATTGTAACCTAGCGCAGGATTGTTTTTGGTATTCACGACTAGACGCAGAACCGCACACACACGCACTAAAGTGACTAAATCATTGTATGGTATGGCGTCGCTCTTGTGCATTTCTCTCTTAGTTTAAATGCAAAAGCTTCGTGCTAGGTAGGCCCATTCGCAGGCCTATGTAGGCACGTATGGGCCTGTGTATTATATGGTCCAAGTCAGATTTTAATCCTTAATGAATGAAAAGAAGAAAGTGCAGCGATTGCTAGATTAAATATAAAAACAGAAGATGATTACAAATGAATTTATGCCCAGCTTTTTCCATTTGTGCATGACACGTTTACAAGATGGTGAGCACTGGGATAAGTTTAAATATTCTTATTACAGTCAATTCATTAGCCATAAATCATTATCGTAAGAAGGACTTTTCTAAGAAAAATATATAATTATATTTAAGTTCAACTCTAGAACAGGCTGGTCTACCTGCTATGATGATGACGATGACTAGCCACGCAGACCCATGCCGTTGCCTCTCCTCATCGATCATAGTGAATCTAAGATCAAACAGATCGTGTTGACGATGCAATAAATGGACATAGGACTACCGTTCATATTTTGCTCTGTTTTGCCTCACTTCATCAACATGCTAAGCAGGGCTTCAGTTAACTGGCGTCGCAGCGTCAATCACGCCAGAAATTTAACCCAGACCCTAGAAGATCGTACCCCCCGCGTCTCTGTGCAGACGCAAGGACAGATTTCAAGAACGTCGCTGCAGTGCACTAGGCCTATATTGTGTTGGTATGTGTTTTTTGGCATTGTATTATATTGTATTGTATTGTATTGTATTGTATTGTATTGTATTGTGTTGTATTATGGCCCCTGGCTGCTACGACAAAAATTAAGACCCTGGCGTTTCCAGACGAAAAACGACTTATAGAGTCTGGAGGCCAGAAAAGTTTAACGTAGGCCCTGATGACAAAGCCTAACTTTCAGGTCTTTTATCATAACTCTTCTACAATAACATCTGATCATACTGTAGGCCTACGTCGGACCAAGTCTCAGTTGAAAATGAGTTTAGTTTATCCTGCTCCAGGTGCTCCTTACCTATTGCTGGAGCAAAAATTGTAGCCTATCATTCAATTAAAAACAGGCAGGTCACAACTGAATTATTTGAAGTGTGGGGACTGGCAATCAATTAAATTGCGAACACCATAGAGCTCAATTGTGGAGAATATCATGTGCGAAATGTGGCAAGAAACCATAGCGTGAAAAAAGAGTTTTTAAGAGGGACCTGAAGAACAAAAATCAAAACAATTTTTTTTACACAGCCTGTGGGCTAATGTATTTTTGAAATGCTTTCTCTACCCCCTCTCATCACGCCGTTTCGTCAATTTCAATCGAACATCGAAATCAATGTCATTGGCGGCGTCTACATCTGGGCTTCTGGTGTACATGTAGATACCATATAAAAAACAACTCACTTGTTTTCGTCTATTCTTTTAATGTTCAAGTTTTCTCGAAGGCTTAGACGTCCGCGCCCTTGAGAGGATTGCAAGAGCTTGGTTTTTACAGCCGGATGCCCTTCCTGACGCCAACCAAATAAATAAGTATGTGGCACGAGATTAGCTGCTAGCGACACTTGTGTGTTTAATACTCTTGGTGAAGCATGATGTAACGCATGGTTTAATAGTTGGTGGCGCGAGGACTTACACGTATGCTAATTGAACCCAGGGCTCTGGACTCTTCGTCCATGTAGGCACAATGAGATTCCTTCAAATATTCTCTGGGATAAGTGGTCGTTTGTCGTGTGTTGGTATTTTTGAAAGTTTCACGACCGTGTGCAGTAAAAAAGACTGTTACAGTCCGGTTAGGTAAGTAAAATCAATCAATCAAACGGTGACTTCAATCGCTCCCCCTTTAGTCGCCTTCTTAGACTCTTCCTCGGGAGCTCTGATGAGCTGCAAGTCAGTTATTTGCTCTCCGGTTTGCAGGGAATTTCTGTTGTTGTGGAAAGGACAATTTATCTGATGAAAGACACAGGGTTCTATAGTGCACCTTTAACTCTCCATAGTTACGCTCTCCCCTCTCTTCCCATTTTTTCCTTATCACGAGTATTGTCTATATTTCTAAAATTGACGACTACATGTAACCCAAAGCAAGAAAATCATTTTTTCGGCAAGTCGTAATTTTTTAACTATTAACACTAGACAGACTTGTACACTGCACTGCCATCCTTTCATACAGTCAACCGTCGATAAACATAGAAGCTATACATGTACATGTATCTAATGGAATAACGCAAGTTTCTCTCTCGTTAATTGAGCCGACATGCGTGACTGGCTGCGTGTAACAGGTCGCGAAGCCTCTGCCGAACACGCCTGTTTGTCATCTGCTTTGTCAGAAATTCTGCGGTATGCATAGTGACTTCTTGCAGTAGGCCTACCCGCATTGTTAAATCCCTGCGTGTAGGCTTAGGCCTAAGCATGCAGCCGGCGTCAAACACCAGTGGCACCGGTCCCCTCACAGCATTGGTGCGTTGATGGTGGAGTTGATAACACTGGACTACAGCTGACAGCTCGATTTTTAATTCTCTTTGTTTACTATTATATTATCTTGAAAATCCTCCTAATTTCTCTTAAATCTAACTTTCTAAACCTGCCTAAACGCTTTATTAGGGGTTTTA
>JAQIWG010000240.1:0-39526 GCA_034695025.1 Chamaedrilus cognettii
CTCTATGCATCCATCTCTATGCATCCATCTCTATGCATCCATCTCTATGCATCCATCTCTATGCATCCATCTCTATGCATCCATCTCTATGTATGATTGTATCTATTTTGATGCATATATCTCGATCGGCATCTATCTCTAATCTCTATGCATTGATCTCTATGCATTGAGCAATACTGTACATGGTGTAGCTGTCACTCACTGCGTGTGTGCAGCGGTCCCCACTGTGTGTTGTTTTATGCTGCAGGAGGACCGGCGCAAGCAGCTTGTCCATGAGAGGGACCAGGCTGTGACCAGGGCGCGACGACGCTCCCTCGGCAACATCAGGTCTGTTGCGCATCAGGTGTGTTGCACATTAGGTCTGTTGCACATTAGGTCTGTTGCACATCAGGTCTGTTGCACATCAGGTCTGTTGCGCATCAGATGTGTTGCGCATTAGGTCTGTTGCGCATCAGATATGTTGCGCATCAGGTCTGTTGCGCATCAGGTCTGTTGCACATTGGGTCTGTTGCTCTGCCAGGTCCAACGGGAAACTGTGCAAGCTGAAGGAAGGTGACTGGCATGAGGATGATACGTGCAGGTTCATCAGGGCGCTGTGCAAGCTGAAGTGACAGGCATGATGATGTTACTTGTCCAGGTTCATCAATGATCATAGCTGCCTCCAGGTTCCCCTGCAGGTTCATCACTAGTAACACTTGCCCCTGCAGGTTCATCGGTGAGCTGTTCAAACTGAAGATGCTGACAGAGAAGATCATGCACGATTGCATCAAGCGCCTGCTTGAGGCCGACGATGAGGACTCACTCGAGTGTCTTTGTCGCCTCCTCGCCACCATCGGCAAGGACCTCGACACGGACCAGTCCAAGGTCAGCTCACTTGCATCCATTTGTCTGTTATCTAGCGGTAGTTTTGAAAACAATTAGTGAAATATGTTTTTTGCCAATGATTAACTGTTGATCAAATTATTGCATTTTTATTTTGGCAGACGTTTTTTGTTTTTTTTTGGCTTTTGGCAGACTGCTATTTGAACTCGGTTAAATTTTCAAATTTGTACAAAGAAATGATTTCAGAATGTTCACTGCCGTAGCAATTCTTTCTTCCTAGAAGCCTCTAAAGAGATTTAGGAATTTGTTGATGTCTTAGGCAGGTCAACCACTCTGTTGGCAGAGTCCAGCCTGATGCGCTGAGGTGTATCTCTAGCCGTGATGTGTCGTTATCTGACAGATAATATATCAAACGTGTTTTCTAATGTGTTATGTGATGTGTTACAGTCGGCGATGATGTTCTACTTCAACAAGCTGGCCAAGAAGTCATCTGATCGTAACATCCCTGCGCGCATTCGCTTTATGCTGCGCGACATCATAGAACTGAAGCAGGTCTGTCGTCATTCTTCATCTGCTCTTGGACTAGTGCTTATTGACCGGTCTTGGAAGGTACATGTTGAAGAATTGTGAGAGATTGAAGAATTGTCAAGATTGAAAAAACGCTGAATTTTGTAGCTGTTTCTTCAGATAGCTCCGTACTGGTGGATATTGAGAAGGCTGCGAGTACACGTTGGTCTTTCGTACCTTTTGTGTGCTGTGCACAGATATCAATATCCTTACTACACAGTCAGTGGATGCAGATTGAGCATCGAAAGAAACTTGAGGCGCATGATTTATTGCGGAATCAAGAGGCGCTTATATGAGCACCGAAATTCACCGTAATTGCGTGGCTAATTGCAGTGGGGGCACCTGCGCGGGCAGTGCAACAACAGTGCAGCAGTAAAACTGACATTAAACTCGTGTTACATGTGCAGAGTCGGTGGGTGCCGCGTAGAGTGGACAACAAGCCAAAGACGATCGCAGAGATCCACGAGGAGGCACACGCCGAGGAGCAGCAGCGCCAGCTCGCCCTCTACACGCGCCCCACCCCGCCCCCCCTGGGGGGCGCCGAGCGGGGGCGCAAGACCCCCCGCGCCGACGACGGCTGGACGGGAGGGGGTCGGGGGGGTACGTGCGGGGGCAACGCAATGGATCCGGCTCGCATGCGGCTGACGAAGCAGCCGCTTAGCGAGGCCACACAGCTCGGCCCGGCTCTGGGCCGTGCGGGGGGCACATGGCAGCGCGGCAGCAGCGGGGGAGGGGGCGGCGGGGGGGCAGGGGGAAGTCGGACGTCGTCGGTGGAGGGTGACAAGCTTAATTCATCTACGCCAGGCAACAGGTAATTTCTTGTTTCTTCTTTTTTCTTGATTGCTTCAGCAACAGCAGTCAAGCATAAAGAACTTAACTGCCTTGCTGTATTTGTTATTTTGTATAAAATATATTTTTTATCAGCTTTTTTTTCAACATCACAATTATTGTTTAAACTGAAATATCTATCAGCATTTATTATTTGTTATAAAACTGAGCTTTCAATCGGCATTCTTTACTTCATTAACTCTGTCAGCATTTGTTATCATTAATAGACTGAATTAGCTATCAACATTTCTTATTCTTTTATAAAACTTAAATATCTATCGCATTAAATTTTTTATCGAGCTGAACTATCAGCATTTATATTTTGTATTCAACTGAAATGTTTATCAGCATTTTTATTGCTTCTATCATTATGGTTAATTTTAACGTCGGCGAGACATTGGTTTAGGTTTGGCGCACAAGGGGGGGGCAGCAGCAACCCCGATGGTGTCATGCACGACCCCCGGGCTCGCCAGGGGGCACAGCGGGGGAGCAGCGGGGGGGGCCGGGACACCCCCTCCGGAGGCCTAGCCGCCGCGGGGGGCAGCAAGAACCTGCCGCCGAGGTTTCAGGGAAAGGAGAGAGACGGGGGGTACAGGGATGGGCGCCCGGCCAGGTGGGGTGTCTGGGGAATAATTTGAAATAGTTTGTATGCGTTCAAAGAGAAGTTTTCTTTAATGAATTGCTGTGTCAGTTTCAGGTGAGTGGGCCCCATTTAACTCTAAGTGGGCTATTCTTCAATTCTGAGTTCTGTTTAAATTGTAAAAATAAATTTTGTTTAAATTTTGTTTTTTTAAATGTATATTTGGTTTGTAATCAATGTTGAATATTGTAATAGTTCTGGATATTTACAGCTGAGTGTTATATATCATTGTTAGTGTATTGTATGAGTTCCTGATCAATGTCGTTAGTTGATTGATAAGTGGTACATGTTCTATTTTACATAGTTTCAATAATGATAATTAGTGATCTCATTTCACGATGCTGCAGAAGGGGAGGGATGCCCGTGGGCCGGGGCAGCACAGAGCGAGCCACCCCTTCCCCCGTGCCCCCTTCCTTAAGGCGCGAGAGCATCGGAGGGGGTTCTCACACCCCCTCCCACAGTCGCGACACCCCTCCCTCCCCCGCCGTCGAGCCGGCGGCCTATCGGGGCTCACCGGCGGGATCAAGGGGCGTGTCACGAGAAGTGTCGCGGGAGGAGTCACGGGAGGGGTCGATTGAAAGATCACGGGGGGTGGGGTTGAGGGGTGGGGAGGGGGAGGAGGGCGGGGCCTGTTTTAAGGTGCCGCTCAGGGAGCTCAGTGACGCGGAGATTGAGAGAAAGACTAAGTCGCTGCTCAACGAATATGTTCAGATCGACGACATTCCTGTGAGTGTCTGATGTTTGATTAACAGTATTCTTGCTTGATATATTTAGACTTTATCTAACCCTTTTCTATTTTGACCTGTTCATTGTATTGTCTTCAAAAAATGAACCCAAAAGTGTCATTTTTGAGCCCAATCGTGAAAATTTTGGAGGCCTTTTGCTTGCAGAATATGTATGATGCCTTATCACCATAGATGGGGACTCCTAATCTAAATATATTGTAACTGAATCCTGCACACACATCCAGCGACTTGCATTTGTGACCGTAATATGATTTTGTATGCTAGACCACGCGCATTAGCATTCTTTAACAAAATGAGTGTCAGAATATATTTTGACTATCATCTATCATGCCAGTGAGCTAATAGATTGACTAGCATTTAGTTAATAGATTAAATAACAATTAATTAAATGTGAGAATTATGCCACACGCCCGTGCTGCCCCCTGGTGCCAGGAGGCGCTGCAGTGCTTCATAGAGCTCGAGTCACCTCTCAACATCCACAAGTTTGTCATCACCGCGTTCAACATCATGCTCGAGAAGTCATCGGCGCAGCGCCACAAGACCGGCGTGCTGCTGCGTGAGCTGCTGCTGCGCAGCCTCCTCAGCACCGACCAGTTCACGCGCGGGTGGGGCTGGACACCTGTCCTCTTATGCTTGGCTCTTTTGACTGGTTTTTCTTTTGCAGGATTTTTCTCGATTATTCAACTGGTGGTGCGCGAATATACTGTGATCCAAGCAATAGGTACTGTGAGTTTAGACCTTAAAGCTGGTTTTTTTCAGAACTGCTGTATGTAATCTGTTGCACTTCCTCCACACCTGCGATTCAGGCAAAACATGTTTTTTGTTTCCATTTCTACTTGCTGTGTTGCAAGTGCAGTGAAAATTTAAATATTAACATGCTCACAGCATGTTAATATTTACATTTTTGGTTGTCTTGTATCTAGTTAATTTTTGTGAAAAATAGAACTCACATTTTTCATGATTTTTTTCTTGCTGTGTTCTATTTTCTCTTGTAGCCACATTGGCAGCCTATTCAGCATTTTTTTTACATTTCTTTAGTTTTAATTGTTTTAATGCGTCGCCCTACCCTGCTCAGATTGGCCGAGGTGCTGGCGGGGGTGTTGGATCTAGACATGGAGATCGACGTGCCGCGCATCTGGCTCTACCTGGCCGAGCTGCTCGCCCCGCTGGTTTCGCAAACCGGGGGGGGCGTGTCGCTTGCCTTTCTGCGCCCCGCTTGCGAGCCCCTGCCGCGCGATAGGGCGAGTGCCCTAGTCGCACTCGTGCTGCGCCTCGCCCAGCGCACGCTCGTAAGTTAGGACGTGGGTTGGCATTTAAGTTAGTGTTAGGTTTCTTGCGCTGCTTCTCGCTTTATTTCAAAGCAAAATACTCAACTTTTTTTGACATCTAGAAAATTGAATGGAATAGAAATTGAATACTGAGCTAAATTTTAGCTCAAAACTGAGTTAAAAATAAGATTTTAATAAAAAAAATGGATGAACTGTATGGTTGAAAGATAGAATTTGACAGTCTGGTGCATGGCCTTATGGACGACTGACATCTGCTGCTGCCAGTGTGTGCTTCATTCCGGTCCTATTCTGACACTCAACACAGTGCTGGCTATTGCGCTCTCAGTCTCTGATTGGCTGTGCTGGTTGCGCACAGGGGTCGAGTGAGGTCGTGGCAGAGTGCTGGACCGAGTCCACGCTGCGGTGGACTGACTTTGTACGGCAAGACCAAATACCCGGCTTTCTTAGGGAACAGGTTGGACTAGATCTCATGTGTATTGGTGTTTGTCAGTTCCATTGATTAAGAATTCTATACAATAGACTATGCAAAGTCTATGCTTTGTCTTTGATCAATGCCAATCAGCGCCTAAAACGAAGAGATTATAGAAACACAAGCTTTGGTTATCATTTAGTGTTAGCACGCCGTACATTACAATTTTGAATACGGTACTCATAAGTTTAGATGATGTGCTACAAGTTTGAAGTTGCTTGAATAGTTCCATATCTGCACTGAAGACAAGTGCCAATACGGAATTAATTTTTTGATCTGCCTATCTGTCAAATTTTTTACTCGGCTGGTGACGTTCAGGGCTTGGAGCATCTGCTAGCGGCAGAAAATTGTCTGACGTCAGAGCAGATCTGTCGAGAGCTGGAGCAGATGCTTGGACAGCGGAGAGAGAATCTAGTCATTTCTAGCTGGATAGATGTGAGTGGATGAGTAGAGAGGTTCTAATCATTCGTAACTGTACAGATGTCAGTAGATGAGTGGAGAGGTTCTAATCATTTATAGCTGTGCAGATGTGAGTAAATGTCTTACTCATAGTTAAGTGAGCGTAGCAGCTGTCTTAGAAATGAATCTTTTTGATGCCGATATCTAGATTGCAGCTGGACTAATAGCACCAGTATGCAGAAAATAGAGCTGGTTGTGCGTGAAGGTTGATTGCTTGTGCAGGCCAATTTGTGTGTTGTGTGTGCAGGGAGATTTGTGTGTTGTGTGTGCAGGCCAATTTGACGCAATCTCAGGTCTCCTCATCTCACTTCATTCGTGCCTTGATGCGCTGCGTTTGTGATAGCGCGCTACTGGGTGAGTAATGGCATGCTACTGTTTTTGACACTTTGAGTGATAGCATGCTACTGGGTGAGTGATAGCATGCTACTGGGTGAGTGATAGCATGCTACTGGGTGAGTGATAGCATGCTACTGGGTGAGTGATGGCTAACTTTAATATGCTAAGCTTGTAAATTTTATAGTATTCATGTGGAACTCTTCATAGCCTGCCTGCTCTTGTTGTGGCTGATGCAGACAGATCCTGCTGCAGTGTTTCTTAGTTTTGTTGCCATTGACGACCAGCTAGTTTGGATTAATGACCATATGCAGTAGTGAAGATCATTACAGTCCAAGGAACAACTTTCCCTTCTTTAGTCGCCTGTTACGACTCGCCAGGAGAACTCTGGGCTGCAGACCTATTCTCATTTTACCCCGGTCTGCATTGGAATACCTTCTTTGTAGCAGTTCTCGGTTACACCTTTTGTAAACTACAACATAGTTTATCGTTAAGTGACACCTAGTGCAGCCTCATGGGCATATGTTAGTGTTATATTATTTCAATTATCTAACCAACAATTATGACTGAACTATTGTTTTGGTATAATTTTATTTGAGGAATTTAGCTAGAATTAGAAGAACTAGCTAGAATTTAGTGAGCATAACTTTCAGTATTATTATTTTCTGCTTTTTTATTTTTATTGTTTGACATTCTTAACATTCTGCCCTTGGACGAACTAAACACGTACATTAGCATATGCAGCGTGCTGCAGTACTCCTGCAGCGTGTGTGTGTAGAGGAGCGCGGCGGTCTGTCTGTGAGTGCGTCTGCACTCAAGACGCGCTGTCCAATGGTGGCGCGCTACGTGAGGGGGAAGGAGGCGGAGCTTCACGCCCTCTACGCCCTCCAGGCCTTCATGCACCGGCTCCAACACCCCCCCAGTCAGCCTCATTCCATTCATTCCTATTCTTCTTTGCATTTCTTCTTTGACGTTTATAGTTCAACCATATATCAAGCACTACTGAATACCCCGCTCTGCTCTTCATCTATATGTGTTCTGCAAATTTATTACGCTGTCCACTTTTTATTGATTTGATTCTGTTTTGCATTTTTAGAGCATGCTGTAAGCTGTATGCTTCCTCTAGGCTTGATAGCATCGGCTGAAACACTCTGAGGGCCAATGCACAGAGAGGTGTTGCACTGTTGCACTCACGCAGTTGCCATGCTGCACACAGAGGTGTTGAACACAGAGGTGTTGCACTGTTGCACACAGAGGTGTTGCACGATCTCTTCATAACGCTGTACGATGAGGACGTCATCTCAGAGTCATCATTCTCTCGCTGGCGGACGAGCGCCGACCCTGCAGAGCAACTCGGGCGCGGCGTCGCACTCTCCTCTGTCTCACAGTTCTTCTCCTTCCTCGCTGAGCAGGGCGAATAGGCGACTGGGGGGTCAAGGGGTGTGTTGGGGGGTCTTGGGGGCACGGGGTTGGACCCCAGCGCGCGGCAGCATGACAGAGTGGCGGCTAGCGCGCAACTTGTCAACAGCCAATCGGCAGATATTTTGACTTGAGACCGTTGCTTGATTGCGGTTTGAGTCTAGCTGACAATCGGTGTGACTGTTGAGGATGGCGGGTGTGGTTGTGTGGGACAGCTTGTTAGGCTGCGGTGTGTTCAGGGTGGATGATCAGGGTCTGAGCGTGTTTGCTGGCTAGCGCACGATCGGCTGACAACTGGCAACCAATCAGTGTTGGGTTGGAGCGGGCTGTGGCAGCTTATAAATGGCAATGCTGATGAATTTATATTTATGTATGACGGGTTCATTGGAAGGTAGGACCTAACCAACAAACTTGAGCGCAAGCACTGTGAAGCATTTTGCATGCGTAGTGGCAACCGCTAGTCACAATAGATATATAGACATTTTGTACTGATTCTTACATAAACTGGCACGTTTGCCTTGTCAGTAGGTAGTATTTTCAGCTGTCGATTGGTGGTCAACAGATCTGGCGTTAGACAGATCTGTGCAGCTTAAGTGTGAAGCCATGGCAGTATTGGTCAAGAGTCTTGCCTGGTTATTGAAAGTGCCAACTGCGTGTCTTTATTTGCAGCGCTGCTGAACAAATGTTTTGAATTAATTGAATACTACTTTTAATTTTTCCCTCGTGCTTTTGCATTTGATTAATCCGAATTCAAAAGAGCGTAATCAGAACACAGTTGGCTGTTTGCTACTGTTTAAAACTTTTCTGTGTTTTTGTGTTAGGTCTTCCGAGCAAATGCTTGAGTTTGTGACATACATAGGGTCACCTGATTGGCACGATTTGAAATTAATTTTTTTGACCATACTCAACACATGACCAGTTTTAGCAGGGTCATATTCAGTGACTAAAACGGCCCTGTGGTTCATTGCTTCAGGGTATGGTTATCTTATGCTTCAGTTCGTTTGTATTCGTTTGATTTATTGTTTGACTTCTCTTCTACTTTGAGGCACCGTTTAGTTAAAGCCCCTTCTCTTGATCACTGCCTGCACAGCTAGGCAGGGTTGCTCTTGGTTCCACAAGTCACTGGTGTAGTGCTGTGTCGAATACAAATACTGCAATCTTGATGAGTTATTATAATATTTATTCAAATTCTTTGGATACCCGTTGCTGGCTGGCATGGTTGCAGTGTTAGCGTGTGAGAACTGTGGTGGACCATGCGCTGCTTTTCTACCTTTGATTCTGCCATTTCCTTGGAGTCGATGGTGTTTGATGTTGTTGCAACATAGGCATTTTTTATCACAATCGTCTGCAATGCAAATTATAAAAATGACTACAGCGTAGATGCTGTTATTAAACCTGACTAGCTTTCTTACTCAATGAGTATGCGCACTGGGTGAACTACTTGGTTATCAATGGTTAAAGTGGATGTTGTTGTGGGACTGCAAATTGGACAGGGTGGTAGACGAGTTTAAAATTACTGGTGATCTAATCAATGGTCGTTGGTTTGAAGATTCTCATTACAATGAAGTAAAAGTAAAGTCGAGAATAAGAGTGTGCTTTAAATGGGTTTGGATAGTAGGTTTGTGAGTTCTCTAATGGCGTTCACATTCCGGTTGATGCTTGATTGACATGAATGGGTGGGCGTACGCTAGCGGAAAATAAACAATCGTCTGCTCGGAATCAGAGCATGAGAAGACAAGGCTGAAAGTGCATTATATTTGAATTTTACTGACTCGAATTTAATGTTAAATGTATTTAAATAAATTTGAATTTAGGAGTCACTAAGGACTGAAGGAAGCGGTAAGACAAATATCTATAAAATATTTACACTAGTGGCATTTCTTGAGCAATTGCAAGGAGTCGTTATTTTCTGGCTTAATTATACATTGAAGTGCGTGTTTATATGGGCTTGTTGAGGACTTTTATGATTTAAATTTGATTTTTACAACGAGATAATGAACCAATATATTTTATACTCAGTTTTTCATATATTTAAAGTGGAACTCTGTTGCTTCTGAAGATTTTGATCCATTGGTGTCTTCCAAAGTAACTTCTATCAGAACGTTTTGCATTTTTGCTGCATTTTCCCTATGCATAGAATTGCCATTGCTTTTTGCTAAATTATTGCGCTTAACAGCCTAGGTATGCTTTGCAGTCAGAGCTAAATTGTTTGGTGGGAGTTAGCTTTTAGCATACTCATTTTTTGGCTCTCGCTTTGACATTACAGAAATTAATTTAGATACGCATCTATTTAATTAGTTCAGCTGTATTTCGTTTTGTTTATTCTACTCCGATATATTCAGAATAAAAGTTTCTTTAACTACTTCCACTGTTTACTAAATGTAAAAAGTCTATGAGATTGGGCTGATGCTTGGAAGTCTGAATGGTTTCTGGTTTCTCGTTTTTTGTTTAATTAATGAGCCACGATATTTTGCATGCTAGCGGGGCTGAGAACCTTCTTGCTGTTTAAATAGCGCCATGGTGTACCAGAAAATTAATTAGTGCTGTTTTAAAAATCTGATATCCAACATCTTAACTGATATTGAAGACTGAGGCTGTGTTTAAACCAGTATAGATGATATTATAAACAGTTTCTTTTCAATAGCCATACTGGGTCATATTATCATTGTTCAGCAATGATTTAACATTTATTCAGTAATGATTTTTCTTGGCTGATTTATTTGATCCAACTGGGTCAATGATAGCGGAACAGGTTCTGTGTGGATTTAAACATGCTTTAATGCAGCACCATCTGTGTGCATCTAGTCTGTGTAACCTCTTGCAATCTTAAAACCAACTTCACTCGTAGGATCATTCTAAATTAAGCGTATCATTGAGCAATTAAATTCTTTATAACCTTGACTTTCAAATAATTGTTGCAAATTTACAGCTTGTATAAGAGCTGATTTAATAAGCTTTGATCTGTTCATGTGTCAAGCATTCAGCACATTTGGTGTATCGTAGTGTTATTTCCGTCGTTCAATGGAGAGTTGAAATTTGATCTGAGATCATTGCGTCAGATCCAGCCAATCAGAGCAGAGAGATTTGATCTGAGATCATTGCGTCTTACCCAGCCAATCAGAGCAGAGAGATTTGATCTGAGATCATCACGTCTTACCCAGCCAATCAGAGCAGATAGATCTTGATCAAAGGGGGAGCGAGGGAGGAGGAGGGTGGGATTGATTTAAGATGTATATAATGCAAGGCTATTGTTTACTGAAATACAAATCCATAATGATTAAAATCACTTTCCATTGAACAACGGGATGATATAATGAAGGTCAGTAGCTGAGTTACTATGGCGCGAAATTTCACGCTGTGTTGCTGCTTCAAGCCAGCAGCAACTTGACTTTGCCTTGCATTCGCTAAATCAGTTTTTTACTGAGAATACTATTGCACTGTACTGTTTTTGTATCGCGGCTGGTGGCTAGACTAGTTGTTGGTGCAGTCTAGCAGATTGTGTATTAGAATCAGTGCATTGCGCGTGTCAAGGGCTGTAGGGGCTATTTGAAGGATTATTTTGTCTATTTCTTTATGTTGTTTTTAGAGTTGTGGTGTTTGAAAGGTGTTCCTTGCACGTTGGCTGCGTTTAGCATGCACTCTGCTACATATCATCAACGATGGTTAGCTTCAAAACGATTCTGATTGGTTGAAAGTGTGCTGCATACATGCAGCCTAATTATGCCATGTGTCCATCACGCTGTCATGCTGCTGCTGCTGCTGCTGCTGCTGCTGTACCGGCCTAGACCTCGCTGTTGTATATACCATGGTTATACCAGAATCGAGTATAATACAAGATTCTGCACTATAGGCCTGGTGATGGTTATGGCGTCATTATGAGACGTCTTCTGAAAATAGATCAGATTTCAGTCAGGTATATGGGCCTACTGCGTGACGTCATTGATTTGACCGGCGATGGTTATAGGGCAGGTATCGGGTACCGAAAGTAGGTCAGCCAGGTGGTTATACACCTGTCACGAAGCGTGGTTTACCTGGATGAAGTTTTTGTTTGTGACGTCATTATATAGAGTTGTGGTTGGAGACTGGAGAGCGTAGAGCATAGAGTTGTTTATATTATTTCACAGTTTCCATACTGTATGTTTTTGCTAGCTATATTTACTACTGTGACAGTCGAAGTGACCTAGCCTTCTTGCTCGTTGTCTATTATTAGTCAGATTTAAATTAAAACGGTCGCTTCTGGCCTATTTGTTTCTTACTTCTGATACTGGACAGTCTATAATAACATATTTGACTTCTAGGTCTAATTGTAGCATTTATGCAGTATGAAAATTTCTTGGCACTCACGAAATTAACAGAAGTCTCGTTTTCCCATTGGTGTGGTTTGTCCAACTTTCCATGGTGGATTTTGATTTTTAAAAGTCTTTCATGTCAAATCCACTACAAAAAAAAAAATTGTACCCAGTCCAAGTTCAATGAAAGTAGCCAAAAAAAATTAATTGGAGGAGGGGATGTGAAAGGCCGGATTGGCTAAAATTGTCTTAAAATTAACCAAAGCCTTATCTGCTAATGTTTTTTAACGAATCCAAAACTATTATTATATAATAGTATTGGTCCTAACTTAAAAAAGAAGAAATGGGCCGTCGCTGTGGCTTCCAAAATACCTAAATGTCACTCTTTCCTTCCTTCTTTCCTTCCTTACCTTTATTGAAGTCTGTTCCTTACCCTTAGTTCTTGTTTGCGTTCTTTTCATGGCAAACATGGCGGCAAAGTAATAATAAAATTTGGGTTTTTTCTTTTTTAACGACAGATATTAATTACAAGAGAGGCATGTAACCTACTGTAAACTGCAGTAGGTAGGCCTACCAATGAAGGCTATAATTATAAGCAGTAGGCGTACTGCATATATGACCCGCAGGGGCCTCTAGGGTGGTCAGTCGGCCCCGCAGGAGCCTCTGGGGGCGGTAGGAGGGTCCCTCAGGGACTCTCCTACCGCCCCGGAAGTAAGAGATGGATGAGGGGGTAAGAGGAGGGTAAGAGGAAGGACTGGATTTTGAAGTTAAATAGTTACTTGATTCAGTGCAACATCTTTATTCAAAATTAATAATAGTTTTGGTCCAGTGCAATATTTTTATTAGCTTTATTGCATATGCTGCTAAAATGCTTACATTTTGAACTTCCTCGCCATAGTGTTGATTTCCCGCGGTGGATTTTTGTCTTAGATTTTTTCATTCATAACAGGGATTTTCTGCGCTGGTTTCCCCTGAATATAATGGCAGTAACACGTTAGATTTTCCAACAGGTTTTCCCTTGTTGTATTAGCTTTTCTCTACGTGGATTTCCCACGCTGGTTTTCCCTGATTGCATTTACACCATTGGCTCTCGTTCAGTCTGCTGCTAGACAAGGCGCTGTGTATTTTATAGATATTTCGCAGATTATGTAATGGTTGAGCAACCCCGTGAGGATAACTGATGGCGGCGTGAGGTCAAGGGATCGATTCCGAGCACTGCCCCCGCCCCTCTCGATCAACGAAAGATTAAGTTGTGGGTGCGCCATTAAAGTCGAGAAGGTGCTGTGATTTTGTACGAAGATCGGAGTTCGATAGCAAGGTGATCGATCATATCAATCACTGAATCAAATTAGCCTTATGATTGAATTAGTCTAATTGCTTATTAAATTATGTGTTCATTTAATTATATGATAATATTCCATATTGACTGAAATGTTCGTGTTGCCTATTCATTGCCATAGATACTATATACTGCGTGTCCCAGTGTGACTGGAAGATATTGCTTCAGCGAGGACTTGCATGCATGCGCACAGATGACGTCTAGAGTGAGGATATCGGAGAACAGACGGAGCCGGTCTCGATCATCGAGCTCCATGGAAGTAAGTCCGCTCTAGTTGCTTTGATCTAGCTTTTTGATGTAAGTTCCCTCTAACGTCTGTAGCTCTATGCAAATTTAACATGAAGTGTAGTTCTATACTAGTTTAATGGGCGGTGAATAATTTAGGCTAAACTGAAATATATAATATTTTGAATTATATGACAAATGAGGCATAACTATATTTGGATCGATATGAAACCCAAAAAAATTATTGTATTCTAGAAAATCAAAAAGGCTACAGTCTAGGCGCTATGGGTATGGAACGCCACTAGGCTATATTATAGATATCGGAGTTAAAATAAATAAGACTTATGAATAATTATGTGTACTATATTATATGAAGCCACTTAAACAGTAGCACTCGTTGCTGTGTGTGTTTGCAGAAGCAGTGGATAGAGCAGACGTTTGTGAAGAGAGAGTGCGTCAAGTTTGTGCCCTGCGACAGCGAACGTAACAAGTATGGACACCGCAACTCCTCATCGCATATTTACATACAACATTGCTGCGTGCGTAATATTACACGCGCCTTGTATTGCGCATTGCATGGAGCATTGTGTATGCATTTATATTACATGTAATTTCATCTACACATGACCCATCTGACCAGGCCAGCCTGACCCGCTCCTGTTAGCGTATTTGCCGCGTGCAGGTGCGCCTGCGGGCGGCCTCGTTCCAGACATGACAGTCCGGTGGAAGCGGTCCTCAGGGTCTCCTTTCCGGTGGAAAAGTGGAACGTCAGCAGGAACACGGAAACATCGCCGACGGATGCATACGGGACGATTGAGTTCCAGGGCGGACCTCACCCCACCAAGGCTCAGGCGAGGCTTTAAAGCAGGAAATAGAATTTTCAGCGGGTTAGACTGAATATTTATATCCTGGAATAACGTGTTGGTGGCACTGAGGCATTGAGGATACTAGCAATTATATACCTACAAAGAGCAATGAATAAAATTAGTGTGACCCTAACCTTCAAAATGCTGTATCCAGTTTATGCCGTGTAACTGAAAAATAAATTTGTCAAGGATAAATGTTTGTATTGTCCTTACTCGTGTGATGTCTAGCCTCATTGTATTGATATGTAAGTGCCTTCTTATTCGTTTGCATTACGTCAGGCTCTAATTTAGTGCTCCAACGCTCTTGTTTCTGTTCCCTGCAGTATGTCCGGTTGTCGTACGACACGCCCCCGGACAAGATCCTCACCCTGCTGCAGCAGCAGTGGGGTCTTGAGCTGCCCAAGCTGCTCATCTCCGTCCATGGGGGCCTCGCAAACTTTGACCTCCAGCCTAAGCTGAAGCGTGTCTGTAGGCTCGGCCTGCTCAAGGCGGCCAAGACCATCGGCGCATGGATCGTTAGTGGCGGCACCAACACAGGTGTGTGGACTCACTGGCAGTTTTTTCTTGTTCTTTTTCTGGCATGACGTGCCGCACATTTTTTACGATAGTGACCCTGGGCACTGGGACAATCGGTGTGGACTCACCAGCAGTCTTGTCAGTGGTATTTGTTGCTGCCGTCTCATGTTGTTTTGTATTTTATTTTGACGCTGTTCACTATTGCACTTTTTCACTATTGCACTCTGTATTTGTGTTTAGCAATCTATGTTTTTCAGCATTGATAGTTAAACTTTGATGTGTCGCTATTGATACAAGAAAATGAAAAATCTTAAATATTTCACTGTTTCATGATTTGGAAGACATGCTATGAAACGCTTTTATTGGAACACGCTTTCTCTTTGGCTAATAGTTATAGTGTTTTAGTCAACTAGACCTAAGTGTTGTGTGCAGGTGTGATGAAACATGTGGGTGACGCGCTCGGTGACACACTCGTCCAGTCCAAGAGTAACATCGTGACACTTGGGATAGCGCCCTGGGGCGCCGTGCACAACAACGAGGACCTGCTCGGACAAGGGGTCAGTAATAGCCTTCTGGAAGTGGGTGGTACAAGGGGTGGATTATACACGCCAACTAATATGATTCGAGTATTGTTTTTTCTTGTATTTGATCAGACTTTGTTTAGAGTCTTTTTCTATGTCTAAAGAGTCATTGGAGATGTGCCTAGTAGAGACTATGTTACCATGCTTTGTTTCCCTGGCAGATCGTCACTATGATTACATTGCCATGCTTTGTTTCCCCGCTGGCAGGTGGTCACCCCCTACCATGCCATAGCCTCCCCGCGCAGCAACTCAGTCGTGCTCAACAGCAATCACTCGTACTTCCTGCTCGCTGACGATGCAACGGTCGGCAAGTTTGGCGGAGAGATCGGGCTGCGCAAGCGTCTCGAGAACTCAATATCGCAGCAGAAGATACTCACTCGTAAACAACGCTTTGTCTCATCCCTTTTGTAAATGGTTTTTGAGGCGTATTTGCATGAATTGACCAGAGTTTATATTTTTTCTTTCAATGTTGATTTGTCATTTTATAAGCCTGTTGGTTATGGCTCAGTCCTCTCAGAAGAAAATGATTACACACGTACATTGCCTTGCATTTTTCTTGTCTCATCCTTTCAGAAATATTTTTTGAGGTGCTATTTTCATGAATTGGTCAGATTTTGATTTGATCTTGGGGTGGTGATTATAGTTTGATGAGCTTGTTGTTAGAGTTCATGATATACTTACGATCTCCCCGCCAAACTCATATGTTGGCTGCTATGAGTGTATGTGTGCGTGCAGGGCGTGGTGCGAAGGCTCACAGCACGCCCGTCGTCTGTCTGGTGATGGAGGGCGGGAGCAACACGATACGCACGGTGCTCGAGTGCACGACGGACCACCCGCCCACGCCCGTCGTCGTCATCGACGGAAGCGGGCGGGCGGCCGACCTGCTCGCCTTCACACACAAGTACGCGCAGGACGACGGGTAAGTAACGCTCAAATAATATTGATAATACTGGATGTAAGATCCATTTCTGGATTTAAAATACATTGCATTATAAATGCAAGCTTGCTATGTACATTTTTGCGACCAATATTTAACTTGTTAAAGATATTCTCTATAAAATGTTCTTTATTTCTTGCAGTGTTTAGCTGTTGGACTGCGCCCAATCAATGAGTGAATGTAGTATTCACAGAAGGTGATAAATTGTTGAAATGCCGCCCGGTATGTAGAGACTGCTTGCTGAGTGTTGTGCACTTGTGGACAGCATAGAGCTAGTTTTGTTATCGGCGATTGACCCGCAGTTATATCCTCTCAAGTCGCTCCTCTGATTGCGTGGAGCAGTTTACAGCCCTCTTAAGGACCACTTAGGATATGCCTCTCTAGCTAGAGCGCTGTTGTATGCTCTGACAAGAAGGGATGGGTCGTAGCTTATAGACTAACGGTCTGCACTCGCAGACTGTGAGTGTTTCATTGACCTGGGATCGCTGTGAAGAGCACTTGAAGCGCTAGCTGTCAATTTGTTGTATGTGTCGACTGTGATATATTTTCTAGTTACGTGTGTGTGTTTAATTGACAGAAGTTATTGTGGCATTTTGTACTGCAGTGCATGCGTAGGCTGACCGCACGACAAAAAAATGAATGTCATTTATAGCATCATTTGCTACACAGCTAGTTAATTTAGGAGTATGGTATTTGTGTTTACTGATCTGAAATCTAAATCAATGCATGTCATTTCAGTTCCCAGTTCAGTAAAATTCTATAATCCAGTAATCCAGTTATGTAATGGTCTGTTTCAAATCCTCTGATAGCCTGTTTGAGGACCATACCCCAGGTCCTCTGAGGTCCTGAGATGGTCTGTTTCAGGACCATGTCGCAGGTGCTGAGGGACCAGCTGCTGCAGACCATAGAGAGCACGTTTCACTACAAGCCCGAGGTCGCAGAGAAACTCTTTGTCGAGCTCATGATGTGTGTCAAGAAGAAAGACCTTGTACGAAGCTCCGCCTTCATCTTCTTCTCTTAACTTAGACCTCTTGTAGTAAATGGGGAGTCTTTGGGTGAGTTTTTGATGGTTAGAATAATGTTGATAGCAATTGATTTACTGAACATGGTATTTAATGAATGCCAAATATTGATGGCCCGCAATAGAAAACATGTTTACAGTGTTTTATTCTAAATTCTACGACGCCGGCTGATGTATCTAAATGTTGCATTGTTAACATTGAAGTCATGAGAGTATAGAGCGACCTCATGGTAACAAATTCAGCATTTACAATAAAAAAGGTTATACGTCACGATCCAATCAGATAGGATTGTTTGAAAAACACGCCAATATTGCAGAGTGATTCAAACAATCCTAGATCGTTCAACTGTGGTTCGAATAACTCTCTATTGAACAACTGGGCCTATGTTCCTTTGTACAGAAGTTCATTGCCTTTTTGTGAGTTGCAAATTTCGACCATGATTTCAATTTTTTTTGGTCATCACAGTTGTTTGGGTTGTGATGAGGCCCGTGGCTGTAAGTGGAGGAAGGAATGGACGCGCTTGGTTGCTCAGATCACGGTGTTCCGCATCAGCGACCAGTCAGAGGACATCGACCAGGCCATACTCGCTGCACTGCTTAAGGGTTAGGCATTCTTAGCGCTCATCGTTGTAGTTACCTCTATTTTCAGTTATTTCATTTTATTTGTTTATTTTGATGTCAAGGAAGGAGCCTCTGGTTAAATGTATTTATATATGCTGCAGTAGGGTTCCGTTGTAATGCGCAGTACAAAGGAGACCTTGTTCTTACCTTATCATGCATTTTGTGCATAGTTTTTTCCACTTTATAGTGCTTATAATTATTTGTTGAGATTATTATCGAATATGCGTGACGAATAGGTCTGTGTCATTTTAGTTAGTTGTCTCACTTTTGCTCTGCAATACTCTTTATATTTAAATTATATAAATTTAATTATATTTGATATATAGTTTATTTATATCGCGGAGTGAAAGAACCCTTTATATATTCTGGACACTGGGCAGTTGATCGACACTGATGTTGCCATGGTTACAGGGCGCAACTCGAGCGCCCCTGATCAGCTGAGCCTTGCGCTGGCGTGGAACAGGGTCGACATTGCGCGCAGCCACGTCTTTGTCTATGGACAGGAGTGGCCGGTACGTATCGCCCTTTGTTCTCCCCTTTGTATGCCTGTCTGTCTGCTCCTTGCTTACACTGCTTCTAGTGCTTACCATATTGCGTTGATTAACAGTTTAAACTCTATTTGATACTAAATGAGCGTGTAAAATTGGTTTTTCTTGAAACACGTTTACTGGGCGGCTAATGATGTAGGACGATATTTACATGATTAAAGTTGTTGAGCGGCTCGAAGTGTTTCCTTAAAACTTTTATCTAGATCGCATAGAATGGTTGTAAGAGAGCGTTGTTTTGGATTGAATAATAAATGTGTCATAGAAGAAGAAGAAGAAATATTGAACATTGTATTGAGAGCAGTGGACCGTGACTGCTGTTGATTGGAGCGTGACTGTGTGCGCAGTGGAGCGTGACTGTGCGCAGTGAAGCGTGACTGTGTGCGCAGTGGAGCGTGACTGTGTGCGCAGTGGAGCGTGACTGTGTGCGCAGGAGGGAGCGCTGGACCACGCGATGATGGACGCGCTGGTCAACGACCGCGTCGACTTTGTGAAGGTGTTGATAGAGAATGGGGTGAACATGCAGCGCTGGCTGACCATCGAGCGCCTGGAGGACCTCTACAACCTGGTCTCCACTGCATTCTTGTTCATTTATTTTGAATTTAGGGGCGTAGTTCCGCGAGTGGTTTATGTCTAAATGCTATGCCGATGTGATTTATGCTTAAAACCTATTTAAACCGTAATAACAAATGTCAGTCTATAATTAAGGGCTTAGTAGTGTATCAGTTGAGTAGGTATCATAAGTTGAGTAGTATCATAAGTTGAGTAATATTTTTTATGCCTAGGACCTATTAAGATTGCGTGCAATTTTGCATTCCATGACATAATGGTGAAAGATTTGAATGAATCTGTTTAATATACTGTTAGTTGGATGGAACTGTGTGACGTCAGATGTGGTGGTTGCGTGTTGCAGTGCATCAATAAGCAGAAGTCCTCGCCGGTCAAGGGCATGTTTGCAAGCGCAAGACAGGTTGGCATTCATCTTGTGTTATTCTATGAGATTGATTTTTTAACAATTCAGTTCTGTTGTTTCTTGCATTAACCATTATTTAATTTATAGTGAAGGCATCTTTTTTTTTGCTCTTTGTGATTTTATTTTCCATGATCAATGTAGGGAATATTTTTTTGACAAAAATACATTGTGTTATGTTATCAGTAAATTGTCTAGTCTGTATTTTATTGCTCTGGAGGATAATTTATCAATTATTGAGCGCTGTTCTATTGCAGAAGCTGGATAATACGAGCACGCTACTCTATCTGCTGAGAGAACAGAAGAAGGTGAGTACAGTGTGACACATACACTCAGGCAGGTGTGTGACTAAATGTGAGCACGTTGAATGCGCGTTAAAATGTGAATGCAAACCATGTGTTTGCTTGTATGACTATTATATAATTTTTAAAATGTTGCAATCATGAAGAATATAAATAGAAAATTTGGCCGTAATTGAATGCATATTGTGTTACATATAAGCACTAGAAACTAAAAAGGACAATTTTTTTCCCCACCCTGTACAGTCGGCTAGCTAGGATTACTGTGTGTGCTGAGATTGTGCATCTCGTTGTGAAAAATGGACGAAAATACTTGTTATGTGTGTTATAGCACATTCCCGCAGGCTACAACTACACATGTTGTTGTAGCTCTGCAACTCCACGCTGCTGTGTGTTGTAGCACATACCCGCAGGCTACAACTACACGCTGCTGGACATTGGTCAGGTCATCAACTGTTTGATGCAGGGCGGCTACCGCTCGTCCTACTGTCGCAAGAAGTTCCGCACGCTCTACAGTGCAGTCATGAGCAAAGTGAGAACTGCTTATTGAAACTTAGTAAAATAATAATACTGGATTTAGAGTCTGTTTTCATGCACAAAATCTTTTGTTATCGAAGATTGCTATTGGGAGGTCCCTATTGGGGTTTTGTAATGACACTAGTAGTTATGAGAGATTGCTTTTTACTGCAAAAAATAAAAAAATTTATCTGTCATGTTTCTTGAATTAGACTGCATGCAACTTTTTCTGCGTTCTCGATTTTGACTGTTGATTAATTTGTCCATTCGTCTTTCGTTTGTGTTTATTCTTGTATTTTCTTATTTATTTTAGAAATAAACTTTTTCCATTAGTATTCATTCATCGTTCATTCCCTCATTCCCTCAGTTCACTTATTTGTGATCCTCATACATTATTGTGATAGAATGCAATGCTCGTGTTGTCGCCAGGGGCCCAGCCTGGCTAACGCGGTGAGCGGGGGGGCCCAGCCCCACGTCGACCCTGTGGGCAGTCAATTCAAGTACCCCTTCAGCGACCTGATGGTATGGTCCATCCTACTGCGCCGATACAGGATGGCGCGGTTCATGTGGGAGCACGGGGAGGAGGCACTCGCCAAGGTGTGCGCTTCTACTCTCCTCTCACCGCTGTAGTTGTTGTTTGTCTGTGTAACAAACCGCCTTGCTGCTGAGATGCTGTCTTCTGTGTCAAGGCTTGAGTGTTGTATGTCTGTAGTGGGAACGAGAGTGTAGATGTGAGTGTGATGTGAGTGTTACATGTTGAATTATAATTATTAATGTATTAATGAATTACAGTAATTAATTATGAAGTAAGAACGTAATGAATTTCAAATGTTGAATAAGATTAATAATAAATGATATTGTATTGGTATTTGAGCAGCGTGATGCCTCAAGTTGAAGTTGGTTTACATGCTGCATAGTGCTTTTTGAAGTTCTATGAAGTGTAAATTACAAGCGCTGTTAAAGTTCAAGACTTGTTTGAATGTGTGTTATATGATGCTAACGATCCACGGGCTCTCTAGGCCAGCTTGGTGGTTAGGTGTTGCCTGTTGTGTGCTGCAGGCCCTGGTGGCCTTCAGACTCTACTCACAGATGCTAGTTAGGTGTTGCCTGTTGTGTGCTACAGGCCCTGGTGGCCTTCAGACTCTACTCACAGATGGCCAAGGAGGCGGAGCAGGTTGAGATTGAGGAGGACGTCTCCAACGAGATAGAACATCATGCGCAGTAAGCTCTGAGCATCCATTTTAAATTATCTTTTGAGGGTTTCTTTCTATAGCTGTTGCTTTGAAAGACGAGTTGAAGAGAATCAATTGGCATATCTAAAAAAAAGTTAGAAAAATGGTCTCCGTAACGTATCCAAGATTTATCTAATGTTACATCTTCACAGCTAGCGATGGGGCTTGCGCGTTTAAAGGGAATAGTTGATCGTTGGTTGAATAAAACGGGTTTTATTTAAGCTACGGTTGAGATTATATAGATCTTTAATCCATAACTTGATAAAAAATAAACAGCAGGAATATACATAAAGGAAAAATAGAAATAAATTGCAAGGCGATTCAATAACACGAATTATTTTCAAAGCAATTATTCGATGATTCTAGATCTAAACTTGCAACCGTCGCGTCTAGATTCGGATCGGTTTCGATCCGGGCTTTATGCCGATTAATATCGATGCGGGGTTGCGGGTTTGGTGCCGGTTGGGTGACCGTGCCTGGGGCATGCAGGGAGTTTGAGTCCCTCTCGATGGAGCTGCTGGAGCACTGTCAGAAGACGAACGATGACCTGGCCCAGATCCTGCTGACCTATCACCTCGCGAGCTGGAGCGACCAGACGTGCCTCAGTCTGGCCGTGTGCGCGCTACACAAGCCGTTCCTCGCGCAGACCTGCTGTCAGGCGCTCCTCTCAGAGATGTGGATGGGAGGCCTGCGCACGCGCCGATACGCCACTATTAAGGTCTGTGCGGCAATATGCCACCGTCAAGTTCTTTATAGCGTATGATTGTTTACTGCACCAAGGTCTGTGTTTCATGCGATTGTCTATTTCATCATGATTTGTATGGCGTGATCATTCGACATGAATCTAGGAATTAAGGAGGTCAATTATTGAAAGGTCATGAAAACAATGATCACGAATTAAAGGCCGCGGCAGTAGAGGTGTGTTGTTTTGTAATTTGTAGTTAACACTAATCTACTGTTACAGGCCGCTTGATTTTTGTACCAGACCCTTTGATATGTTTCCTCCAGTATAGGTTACAGCCTGCTGGTAGTAATTTCAGTTATCTGTGTCGGGTTATGTTCTATCTGGTGTCATGTCAACAGGTCGTATTTATCTCTGTCAGGTCATCCTCGGGATCCTCTTCTTCCCCTCCATCCTGCTCCTCCAGTACCGCAGCAGGGAGGAGCTGCAGCTCATGCCACAGACCTTCGAGGAGCACCAGCAGGACCTCAAGGACTCCGACTCAGACAGCGACTCTGACACGGCGAGCGTTGGGTCCAGGGGCAGCGGGGGGGGGCCCGGGGGGGGCACGGGCAGCAGCGGAGGGGGCGGAGGGAGCGGAAAGAAGAAAAAGGGAAAGCGTCAAACCGAGCCCCTTCAGGTATTGTAGCGTGTTTTGTTTTTTTGTTTTTTTTATCAAATAAATATTCTGTGTTAGCCATGTAACGTGAGTAATAAGCAATGGCATTTATTTTAATAATAGGCAATGATTTGTATTTTCTTTAATCAAAACTGAAAGTAAGCAATGAAGACTGATTTAAATTAATGCCTGTTTTGTTGCGTGTAGCAGCCTCCCTCGTCTCCCACGGGCTCCAGGAACCGACTCGACTCCACCGGACAGGTCGTCTTCTCGGCGGGCGCCGGGGGATCCAAGAACAAGAACAAGAACAGCACGACGCTGCGACTGGGCAGCAAGATCTATGAGTTCTACACAGCGCCAATCACAAAGTTCTGGCTGCATACAGTTAGTTGAATCATTATAGCACATTTATAAAGTCAGGCTATATCGCTATAATGCAAATATTTCATTCATTAATGGATGAACCAACTGCCGCGTGGTGCTTGATTTGCAGCCATATGTTGTCGAATCTTTATGATGCTATGTTCTATTAAGCTATTCTATTTTTATCATTTATTGTCCGCTTTTTATAATCGTATAATGGCTTGAATGGTTATTAGTTGAGAGGTGTTGTAAACGTTCAATTGTCGTTCATGTGGTCATTCATTGCTCGGCAATATTGTTTTGTTTTCTGACGTTAAGTATAGTTCCTCTGCTACTTGCAATAAGCTTTGATTTATTAGGTAGGAGTCTTGTTGGCATGCGCTGCGGTGGCATTTATAGATAAGGTACGTGATATTGTGCGCGGAGAAGTTATGCGTGCGATACTCCTTTGTGCGTAGATAAGTTACGTGATATTCCTCGTGGTGTACATCTACTTTGCGCTGGGGCGCAGCCCCGCCACCCCCTCTCCCCAGGAGTGCTACCTCGTCGCGTACATGCTCGGCTTCACTCTCGAGAAGATCAGAGAGGTTGAAAACTGAGCACTCTAAACCATTATTATTGTCATTTCTTTCTTCATCCACTAGCGAATTCAATCAATAAACTAAGATTGCATATATGAATTTCAATAAATACCGCAAGAATTTCGCTCAATTTAACTTACAGCGTGCCTAAATTATAATGCTGTCTAGACTTAAAATTTAAATAGAGAAAACGGAATGGGTACTATTATAAAATGAAGTGTGCGATGCGATGAACTAAATCTGACACTAATACAGCACTAAATCAATCAATATGACACAACCCATTCAGCAGGGACCACGCTTCCACTCCTCTCTTGATCCCTCATTCTTGTTGCAGTTCTTGGTCTCTGAGCCGGTGCGAACAACAGAGAAGATCCGGCTCTACTTCACGGACCTGTGGAACCTGATGGACACGCTCATCAGCTTGCTCTTCTTTGTTGGGTTCACCGTGCGCTTCCAGCCCGGCATGCTCGGCCACGCGCGCATCTTCTACGGCCTCGCGCTGTCACTGGCCGTCGCGCGAATACTTGACTCGTTCGCAGTCAGTCCGCACCTCGGCCCCTTCGTGCACATCATCGGCATCATGGTGCGCTTTCTTTCTCTTCTTGTGTGTCGCTTTTTATGTCGTTAGTCGTTGCTTGAATTACTTACCCGCTGCAATTATTGAAATTTTAGTTAATTTGAGCCTTCTGTCTCTTCTTATTTCTGTTTTTTTTTGTGTCTTTAGTCACTTATGCATGGCATGAATTTTTGGTCAGCTACAGTTATTAGAATTTTAGATTTACTTGGCGTGATGGTAGTTTTATTCGCTGCTCAAAAATCTGTGCTATTAATAAATAATATATTATGATGCAGCACATTGTAGTATTGATTGGCTGATCGATTTGATCTAAACGAACGTTACATCGCTGTTTCACCCTTCACCATCAAGGAGGCATAATCAAGTCTAAGGTAGATGAAGTACCAGGCACACTAATGCCTTTGATGTCTGCGTGAAAATGTGAGATATCATTATGTTTGACTGCCCTGTGCATCTGTATCCATGCTGACGCGCTGTGGGTGGCTGTGCTACACAGATGCGTGAGCTCCTCCAGTTTGTGATCATCCTGTTCGTCATCATCATCTCGTTTGGCACGTTCCGTCAGATGCTCTGGTTCCCCAGCCTCGACTTCCACCCGGACCAGGTCCAGAGAATCTTCCAGAAGCCCTACCTCATGCTCTACGGGGAGGTCTACGCCGACGAGGTCTGGCGTAAGTCAACCAATTTAAATCGGATAGGATTTATGTCGAGACGTTCTAGAGATCTACTTGTAGAGAAGAATACTGCATACTCGCTGCCAAACAATTATTGTTAATTCTTGACAATAAATTGGTTTTTAGACTCTTATTAGTTGAAATTCTATTTATTTATGTTTTATTCATATTCTGTTTTTCAGAGTCTTATCGAAAGAAATCGCATGAAGGTTCCTGATCAAAAAAAGTTGAATGGAATCTAGATCAAATTGTGCTCTGAATGTAGTCTGCTGCACTTCTCCCGCACTTACTATTCAAGAAAATTTTTCCCTACTCCTTTTGTATGACATTTTTTTGGTGCTCTGTAAGTGCAGTATATATAGATGAATTGAACTAGTATATGTACACAGACAAGGCAAACATGCATAGACGACGAATGTTGCTGTGTGCAGCCAACTGCTCGAACGAGGTTGATGACCCTGCGAATGACTTCAAGTGTGTGCCGGGCCGCTGGCTCGTCCCCGTTCTCATGTCAATCTTCCTCATCATCGGCATCGTGCTCATCTTCAGCCTGCTCATCGCTGTCTTCAAGTTAGCAACCTCTGATACTGTTCTGATGGCTGCAGTGGATATAGTGATTATTGCGGGTGTATAACGCAGTCGGCATTTCTTTGATGTGCGTTGACGGGGAGGATGGTAAAATTTGAGGCAATCTGATTGGTCGCGCGCTAATAGTGACAAGTGGAATCAGGCTTATATCTGTACCCACCATTGTGAGTTAACCTCGAGTTGGTCAATCGGCGAGTTGAGAGTGACCGTTGTCAATCTCTTACGCCTACCGTGACGTCACACAATCCGCCGATTGAGCCAACTCGAGGTTAACTCACAATGGTGAATACCAATATTAGAGTTAGTGTGGAGGACGCTGAGTTCCGCTGACGTCTAGGCCATGTGTTAGCCTGCGCTATTTTCAAATGTAGTACGTGATGAAAAGGATCGCCTAATTTTATCATCAAGTGTCATGTTATGATCCAGTTGTAGCATCTCATATTAATCTCGCAGTTGTGTGCAGCACTTGCCATTATTACCTTAGTTCCTTGCGAGCCTGCTTGAAAATACGCTTCGCGCCTTGACGCACACTGTGCGTGTCTATTTATTTGTGACTTGATGGCTTCAGTTTTTGGTTGTGACTTGTTTGAATCAGTTGCCTTGAATTGTATGCTACGTAGAAAAAATACTTTCACTTTGTGTCTAGTAGTTTTTTATTCTTATTGAATTTCTTTGAAAGGCTGATATTCTTTGATTGGGACAGCGTGCACTAATTGCAGCGCGTATTTGGATGAACTGAATGCGGAGGAAAGCGAATCAAGGTCGTGTTAAGTTTTATGTCCTTTTCAAAGTTTGCGTCAACTCTGCTTCAGCCCGCTTACCACAATCAACCGATTATATATTCAGCAAACATCTACGATGATTTCTTTATAAGCTGGTTCATCCACTGCTCCATTGTGGTCTGCTGATTATCAACGTTCTTATGTAATACGTCTTAGGCTGAGCTTTCAATCCAGGTTAAACTGTTGATCTGACCTTAAGATTTCGGTAGCCGACCACATCGTGTGAAATAAATCCTGAATCAGATCTCAGCATGCTGATTGGGTGAGATGATGTCATACTCTTGAATTACGATTCAACACTTAATTATTGACAAACTCGGCCTTAATGCAGCTCTGTTGTGTCGATCCATGGTGTTACGTGTGTGCCGTGTGTGCCCTGTCGTACAGTGCAGATAGCCATTTTAGTATCAATTACAATGTAAGCTAAAGAGAAAATCCTTGTTGAAATTTAAATTGGCGTTTTTGCTTCACTGGCAGCCAGCCAGCTGCTTGGGGAACACTTGGGGAACAAAATTTATACAATTTTGTTTATGGTACCGTATTTAGAATATTCATGCATACTTTTATTATCCGTAAATTTATTATTATTATTATTGTTTTGGTTGAATCTGCTTGCAAATGGATTACTCAACTCCTGATTCAGTTCATTTGTTTATGCGTAGTTTTCAGTTATCGTACCTTAGTATCATTTTATTTATATCTGCTTCTGTATAATACTGCCAAGCCTTCAGCTGTGACCTGATATATGCGCACAGTGCACCAATTAAACTGCTTTCAGCTGTGAGCAGAAATGTGCGCACAGTGTAAGGATAAGTGTCATTCACAGCTATGCCTGTCACCGTTGCTTTGCCTTTCATGGATAAACCAATAGCTTTAAATTTTCGTTGTAGTATTTTGGATTCAAAACGCCTTGAATTACTTGCAGTTCTTGTACAGAACGAGACTTACTCGGCATCGCAAGGTTACGATAGTTTTGAGTCCGTTTTGAAGTCTGCAGCAGCTCTGCTTCAGCCAGCTTATAATATTAAAGCTTAAGTTGAATTGTTTAACAAACGTGAGACCCGTGAGCCATGCTCTTGGTTAAAGGCCTGCTTTGTCATCCGCTTTATTAAATTCTTCTTTACTTACTCACACTGTTAATGCAATAATGAAAGAGGTGCTAATTAAAAAAATAGATCGCATTTTGATCTCTATCAATATCTGTATAGACCGTATCTGTGTGAGTTTAATTTAGACCTTAACCTCTGCTACAAAAATGACAGTTTTGATTTATATTTGACCTCGGTAAGAGTTTGAGTTTTAACAGCATTTTTATCTGGAAATCGTTTCGATCGTGAATTTTACTGCTGATTTTTTTTCTCTGCATTTGTAGTAAGTCATTCAGCTTTTTGAGAAATGCATGTATGTGTCTTTTCTATATTGTGGGTTTGCCAAGCCCCTAACTATTTTGATATGTTCCATAGACTCCCAAACCCCCTCAAAAATAGCTTTCACATGCTGGTTAGCAGTGAACTAAATTTCCTTTTTGCAGATCAGCTGTGAAATTAATAATTTGCTAACTGCTTTAATTTGGTTCATTTTGTAATTTTTGCTCTTTTTGTCGATTTTGTTTTTCGTGTATCTTCCTTATATTTGTCTTCTGTTTTTCTGTGTGTTATTGGATAATTTGATCCGACAAGTTTTTTGCCTCTAACAAAAAATCTTTCTTGTGCCGTTGCCAGTGTGTGCCTTCATGATGCCTTCTCTTCATGCTTCATTTTATGCCTGATTCACTCATCCATCAAACTGTTGATTTACAAGTTGTGTTTTTTACTGTGCGCGGCTGGCTGCTAGGGAAGCAAATATCCTCTAGCTCCACCTTAGTCACCTGCGTGTACTTATGTGTAATAAATAAATAAAAATTATTAATTAAATATCGAACGATGCACAGCGCCCCAGAGATGACTTAGGTCATTGAAGCTTCGAAATAAGCCAAAAAAATTATTTCATAATTAAACGCATGAATGTCTCCTGTTAGTTAATTTTAGAAAAACGCCATCGCATGAATAATCAATTATTTATTTAGACCCTGCCCATGACCGCCTGCCCTTTATTCGTCCTCACGTGCACTGTTTTGCTCGGTCTGCAGCAGCGTGTTCCTGCGCACGTACACGCAGTCGAACCGCCTGTGGAAGTTTCAGCGCTACAGCCTTGTGATGGAGTACGAGAACCGCCCCATGCTGCCCCCCCCGCTCATCGTCCTCTCGCACCTCTACCTGCTCGCTAAGTATCTGCGCAACAAGTGCGCGCAGAAGAAACTCTCGCGCGACAACGGACTCAGTGAGTCCGTCGTTTCTTTTTTTCAGTCAGTTCCTTCGTTGTTTTAAAGTATGTTTGTCTTTTATTAGCTTTAATTCATGCTACTGTTATCTAATTGGATCGAGACTTGCATGTGCTATTGCACGTGTAAGCTTTTATATATTTATGTCTTGTTTGGCTGTAAAATGGCCCTAGTGTATGCTCTGTCGTTAAACAACAAGTGAACAAATCCTTTGTTGTGCCCAGGGTCATGCCCCTGTTTTGTCTCTGTATCGCCCCAGTATGCCGCTATTTTGCCTCTGTATCGCACCAGTATGCCCCTGTTTTGCCTCTCTGTGTCGCCCCAGTATGCCCATGTGTTGTCTCTGTGCTTTGTTAATCGGATAAAGGACTGTCATAGATAACTGTTTTTATCGGCCGTGGTCTTGATGAATCTTAAATTAAAAAAATAAGAATTTAAAAGCGCCCCGTTTATTGCAGAGTTGTTCCTCAACGAGGATGAGGTGGAGCAGCTGCATGACTTTGAAGAGGAGTGCATGGAGATCTACTACAGGGAGAAAGAGACTGTCCTCGCAGGCACCACTGACGAACGCATTAGGGTTATCAACGATAGGTACACTGGGACCTTGTTGTTCATTTTGTTTCATTTATTTAGCTCGATTTATTTAGTTTTATTTTGTTACTTTTATTTATTTAGTTGTATTTTGTAAAGATTTGTTTAGTTTTATGGCGGACGTCGTGTGAATTTCTAGCGGATAGACGCCGGGCGTTGAATGCACTTTGGGCGGATAGCTGTCCGGCATTGTGTTAGCAGCAAGCCCTCGATCAATGTAGACGTTTGGTTATTCTGGCAGGCTGGAGAGTGTGACGATGCGCATGGAGGATCTGCGTCAGCGGGAGACTTCCACGCGTGTCCACCTTCACACACTCCAGTCACACCTCTCCACCGTGGAACACCTTACCTCGCTCTCCTACGACATCCTGCTCCACTCCGCCCCTGACCACGTCCCAGACTCCGCCGGGCCCCCGCTCCGTGGTCGGAGTGAGTTTTCCTCCAGTCAGCGCCGGCCCAGCGCTCCCGTTGGAGCAACCTCCGAAACCCTCGGAGGCTTTGCGGATTTATTCAGTCGCACTTCTTCTGGCGGTGGTGGCTTTTCCAGCGGCGGAGGTCGGGGTTCGCGCGGCGGCGGGTATTACAACGAGTCCAAGCTGAAGCCGTTCACGGACTACCGGCGGGGGGGGAACACCATCGCTTCCTCCGATGCGCTGCGCTTTGACGCCGACTGGAGGCCGTTTGGCACGGGAGACTCTGGGGGGGCTGGTCACCGTGGCAACACGGAGGGGACGCCGCGCGCCCTGGAGCTGATTCGGGAGCGAAGGGAGGACGTGGGGAGTAGGGAGGATTGCTCGGAGGGGGCGTCAAAGTTTGGTCCCGACGAGGACTTACGGGACGTAGTAGAGGGGAGGGTTCCGGTGGATGCGGAGGTGTGCGCTGCACTGCCGCGGCCGCAATTTCTTGGGTTGAGCAAGCGACGGGTTTCAGCACCCGTGACTGTTGGGGGGGTGGGAGGGGGAGGGGGAGGGGGCTTGAAGCCTTCGCTGGTTGTGTCTCCCCTCACCCCCATCATCACCCCCTGTCGCACCGAGTACTCGAGTATCACGGACGACATCGACACTTCGAGCGTTAATTACCACAGCCCCCCAAACACCCCTGGGCCCTCCCCGCCACACAGTGGGGGCAGCGCAGAGCCCCTGCTGGGTCCCAGGGGGGGGTCAGGTCGCAGGGGCGCGAGCGGGGCGCCTCGCGGGGGCAGGGGGGCGGGGAAGGAGACGACCAACGAGCGGCTGGAAAGGGCGGAGGAGAGCGAGAGAGCCGAGATGGAGCCGATGGTGCGCGCTCGGCTCTTGTCGCTGACGGAGGCCGACAGTTATGCGAACCTCGTCGCGCATGCGCTGGGTGCAAGCGGTTTTAGTAGGGCACAGAGTAGCGCAGAGTTGGCACAGGGTGATGCTGCTGCTGCTGCTGCTGCTGCTGTGGCAGCTGCTGCTGCTGCTGTTGCTGTTGCCGCTGCGGCTGCTGCTGCACGGCCTTGCGCCGACAACGCAGCGGCTAGGGACAAGAATGAAAACATTAATGATAACCTGATTGATCAAGGACTCGGTGGTGTGACCGGAAACCGGATTATCAACGTACGAGACGCTGCAGGGGATTCTGGGATTGACGGGAATGTGAATTGGGTGGCAGAAGGTTCGGATGACGACGATTGCGTGGGACTTATTTTCACGGTGAAGGAGGCCCCCGCCGCGGGGGTGCGGGTAACGGGCCCGGAGTCTGGGGATGAAAACAATGCTTCCGCAGCGTCAGTGGGGATGGAGTTGTTGGGAGGGGGGGCGTCAGGGGGGTTGGGGGGGGAGCGGAGGCGACGGTCGGGAAGTGGGGGGTCGTGTGAGGAGCTTCTGACGATCTGTGTGGATGAAGGGGGAGCAGATACCACCCGAGTCTAGAGGGGGGTCTTGTGTGGGAGAGTGTTCTGTTTGTAGCCGCACTACTAATGGATATTGTGATAGCATTGCTGATTAGAGGTAGTTGTTTGTAGCAGCCAGTGTGACGTCATGCAGTAGATCTCTTGTGGTAGCGGTGGTACTCGTGAGATAGTGTGGATTTAGTGCGGTGAGATTCTCATGTTTCTCTGACATTTATTTTGAACATCTTGGCTTTGTTACGCTTGCAATTGAGCTGAGATATGGCTCGAGTGGCAATATGTAATTACGTATGGTAATAGTTTAATGAGTAGAGTATACGTGTAAGATCATTGTTGAGAATTGTTGCAATGAAGTCTTGCAATGTGAAACGCTGTGTTCTGGATTGGTAGTGTGTTGACTAGAATTTCTTGCCGTTTGTTCCGTTAGCAAGCTCATCTTCTCTGTCCTTCTAACAAACTCAAAATGGTACAGCATTCTATATGATTTGTTGCTGATTGCTGGTTAGTGAGTGTGAGCATGGTTTATGAGTCTCTGCAGCCAAGTGAAGTATATCCTGTATTAAATGCAATACAGTGTCTCTTTTTAAATTTGCATTATGGTTTCAGCTTGCGGCCTCTTCCCGCTGTCCTCCCCGAATGTTTTCTAAATGTTACTTTGTCTGTTGACGTGTAGTTTAAAATGTTCGTAGCAGAACCGACTACTTGTTTGGACGACCCTTTGAGACCATTGTAGATGTGTGCCGTGTCACTTAGAAAGTATTATTAAATAAGGAGTTGCGCGCGTATTTATTTTGTCGAGGTGACAAATGAGGATAAATATCTGCCATCATTATACTTGTAGGCGCATTACCGCTACGCTCCGCTGAGATTTTCGGTGTTTAATTTATTTAGCTTCCTTTCGCTTGTCTTGCGAATTGTGAACTGGACATGAATGGACAAAGCAGTGTTTGAAGAGAGGCAGTCAGTTGTCAGAGTCCCTTCTAAAGAACATTGTCTTTAGGTTGCCTGTCGTTTCAGCTTCTATTTTTGTATGTAGCGTATTGCGTATAGTGTGTTAGGGATAGTATAGTAATTATATGTTTGTTATATAGAATTTAGCGCACCGGTATTTGTTGATATCTGATGGTTCTGTTCTGTTGCTGACCATGCTATTTTTGCATTTTCACACACAGCCTATTTTTATTTATTGGTGTCCTGTAGTAATTGGGCTATTGCTGCTTTCTTGCTCTCTTGGCACTTTTGCTATTCTCCCATACGAATAGTGATTGAAATATTACTCGGGTTGTCTCCGAATTAAATAATATCCATTAAACATCAGGGGGGGTCTTTTTTAAGTTTTTGTTTTTCACAAGTAGTCTGTATATGAAACTGTTTACAAATCCCTTGCATGTTAATTTTTTTATTTCATTATGAAACATACACTATGTCATTCAGACGGTTGATATTACGCTTTTTCTTTAATTCTAAAAATTACGTTCTAAATTTTCTTTGCACCTTTGCACTCTTGCCTTATTACAAATATGTGTTCTGTTGTTGTGATCCAATATGAAGTTCATTCCAAATCTGAGCCAGTATTATGACTATAGTTAAATATCGTCATCCTCGGTATATTTAACTGTGAAGGACAGAAATATTACAATCATGTGCGTAGGTAGTCAAATACTAACCGGTTCTATTTGGCTCGTTCTCGCTGTTTTGTTGTAGGGTATGCCGTGTGCCTGTGATTTCTATTTGACAAAATTAAGAAATTAATGCATCAACGCTATTGTTTCGATTGTGATTTCTTCTTCTTTGCATTATAGACCCAATACTAGGATATTAATTACCTCCTCAATCCTCACCCTCCCCCCCCCCCTGCGCCACTCTTTATCCCCTCCTCCCCCTTCGATAAAGCAGACATCACGTCAGCCTCCACACCCACGCAATAATAAAACTTCATCTCCCGTTCTGCCCGCTCGGCGGCTCACTGAGAACTTTTTCCTGTTTCCGCTGTTCAAGGAACGACAGTCTAACGCCCCGACTCGCTGCGTCTTTTTGTTATCAGCCTTGTTTTAAGTTTGCACGCTGAGAGGAGTCAGGGGCGAATACAGGCGTTGAAATTGGGGGGGAGGGGGGTGAGGGCATTATGTGGAACACTGCCGAAGGCTTGCGTAAGAACTCGTGACAGAGCTCGTGGAGGGAGATCTAGCGAACTCATTTTACAGTCTCACGTGTTTTAAACTGGTAAAGTTTCTGCAACTGCATGCATAATTATGCGCAAGTGGAGGGAGCAGTGCCATTTCTATTTTTGGCTGTTCTTAGGGGGTCAAATTACAACATTACCAGAGCGGGGGGAGGGGGGTTATGGCCCCCAAGGCCCCTCCCTTGGATCGGCCGGTGCATGGGAGGAAGGCTAGCCGTGAGTGACTGAGTGGAACAGTGGGTAAACATTGCCCTGACGCGCTTTGTAAGCAAGGCTCGACTCCCGCGCGGCATTCCTCCTGAGTCATTTAGTTCCACGTAGCCTGCAGTCAGCTATGTTTTACTTAACCGTGGGGGGCCAGTTAAATGTCTCGAGTATCAGTTTCCGCTGTAGCCTAAGCTTACATCAGCTATTGGATATTGGGCAATGTGAAATCTTGGTTACGGAACGGAAGATTCGAATGTACAAGTATTAAGGGAAATTTGCAATTCAGGAGGTGAACTAGTAAGTCGAAATAACCCTATAGACCAGGATTGTAACTTTTAAGCCGTTAATATTGATATTTGCTGTTTTTTGAGGTCAGCACGTTTGCTAATAGACTATAGCGTATATCTCTATGGAAAGAAAAGAAGGCTTAGGTTGCACATTTTCAAATGATTCATGTCGCCCAGCCCTTTCACGTGTACAGCTATAATTATGAGCTGCAAGTGAATTTAGACGCGTTGTAGTTGCAGAACGCGTGTCTTCAGTGAGCTTGATTTTCACGCAATTATTCGCAGACGTGTCCTCATGTTTTTGTTCGACTGTAAACAATCTTATTGGAATTAGATTACCGAGCGACACACGTTTTAGCGCTGCTGACGCGTCAGTAGTAGTAGCAGCAGCAGCAGCAGCAGCAGCAGCAGCAGCAGCAGCAGCAGTAACAGATGCAGTCAGAGTTGCAGCAGCTACGCTAGCAGCAACACGGCCACGCGGTAACAACCTCGTTTTGCAGAAGCAGCAGCAGCAGCAGCAGCAGCAGCTCGTGGTCAGCATTATATGCACGAACCTACATTGTAAGCCTGCTGCACGCAGACGCGACAAGCCGGACATTCTACACGCGCCGCGGCAGCAGCAGCAACAAGCCTTGTTAGCCACAACCATGTTGCAGGTGCACTATTGTTCTGGTATCGATAGCCATAACAGGATCAGATATTGAGCGAACATTTTAAGGCGTTAGATGTTTAGGCGGAGGCCTATCTCTCGAAATGTACGTTATGCTTTAGATTTTCGACAGCTCGGCATTATTTCAGCAAAATTTCTCCTGCGACAAAATTCGTGTTCATATTTGAGAATGCGAAGTCGCCCAGGTCGTATACTTGTAGCCCGCGCGATTGTTGCAGGAAGGGAGTGACAAGAGAATATCGCAAGTCGGCTTAGCGTTGCACAAGTAACCTGGCCGTAGGAGCCTAGGTCGAGTCTTCATGTCATAGAGTTTGCTTCGATAGCTACAAGTCTTCTAGTCTAACGATAAAGCCAATGTCCATATATGTCAACTTCATATACAGTGATACTCTGAATATTATGTACGTTATATTTTGGACAAAAAGCTGTGATATAAATGGTTGCGTAAATAGTATTTAAGTCATACTGTGGACCGCGGTTCATGTCGCAGACGACTATTGGTCAGCTACTTCACTGCGAATTTCTAGAACAAGAACAATTCGGACGCTGACTCCGGTTGTTCATTGACACGAGGCTCTGCTATGATTGGATGAGCGTCACGTGACGCGCGTGTCATGAATGACGTCACCGTGGTGCTGCACAATGAAAGTTTCGTTAGGGGTGCCGCCATATTGGCGCGGTCGGGGGCAGGGTGGAAGTGGGGGTGGGGTGGTGGGCAGGCTGTCGCGATGTCTGGCGCTGCTGCACACGCTGTCGCTGCTCTGCTGCGGCTCTCTCGGTGAGACCCAAGACCGCACAGTTCTCCTTATTTGAGCCGATATTTGTATTACTATATTGTTGTCCAGGTATTTAAACAAAGTTTTTTGTGTTACTGTAGTGGGACTACTCTGTCTTTTGTGGTATCTTATTTATGACAGTATGATGTTAAGTATATACTTGATAATGCAATACGTTTTACTGTAGCATCGCTAATGTGATGTATCTTTGTATCTCTTTTGCTCAAGTGGTGAAAATAAAATTTTATAAGCCATATTACTTAAATTGCGTTGAAATTTTGACTGTTATGGGACTCATGTCAGCGCTGCCACTGTAGGGTGTTTGGTCGATCTTTTTAAGCAACTTCTTTTATATCGAGCCGATGTTTGTGTTTGTGCTTTGCGCTTGACATCAACTCGCTTGCTAAACATATCGCATGACGCTGTTGATGAGCTGTCAAACTGTCCAAGGGAGTAAACAGTCACTTTTCTGTAAGTATGCCGTGGGCAGTTGGGCACGCTCTACTTTTCTCTCGCTGACATTGCAATGACGTCATGTCATAATGGACGCACGTCGGCTGCAGCAGTGACAGGCGCCGCGTTATTGTGTCAGACGCGCGGTGTAGTGACGTTGAGGGGTCCCCGGTGACGCTAAACGCTTGCCCCGCAGGGCCCCCGAGCCCCGTGAGGGGCCCCAGGGGACGCTTGGCTTGTTGAGTCCCTCCCCCTCGGCTTCAGAATCGATCAGTCAGCATCGGTAACTGAGCGAAGTGGCTGATGGGAGGCCCAGGGGAGTTTAGTGAGGCTATCCCCCCTCCTTCCCTCTCCCCTACAAGTCGGAGATATCTCCGAGTAGACTATCCCCCCGTCTATCCTTTTGCCCCCTCCCCCCCCCCTGATTACCGAGCGCAGAAGGAAGCAATTTATCGTTGGTCAATTTGGTCGAGCGGGTTCTGCTGCTGCTGCTGCAGCAGCTGCAGCAGCTGCAGCAGCTGCTGCAGCCGCTGCTGGGCTTTCTTTCGTTAGCCAAGGATTCTTTCACGATGGAAAATTGGCTCGTTGCGTTCGCTCTTGCTGCGATAAATGGTTATTTGGTTGTTGTGGCGCGTGCTCGTAATTATACAGTCCCTTAGTAGATCTGTCAATCGTTACTGTGTGACTTGTGGACATTAGGAAGAACTGAGCGCATGTATATTGTTGTGCTTGCGCGCAGAGTCGATCTTTGCAAGCAAATTACACTAACACGGTTCTTTAAACCTGAACACAGCGGTAGGACTGTCGTCGAACCCTTGCAGCCTGCTATAACCGAAGAAGACCGTCGAAGAGTAGACTAGCTGCACTGTGGTTCATTGTGCAAAGTTTCACGCTGCTGCTGCATTATGAAGCATGGGATTCATTGTGGTCCCAAGTCACGAGGTATAACCCTTCCGTGCGTCCAGCCTGATCAAAGCTCGCAGAATTGACTTAAAAAACCGTGGCGTGCAGACTGCCTTTATCAGAAAAGCTATATTGTCGATTGCAAAAAAAGACAGGCGCTAGTTTTTACAATATCTTATCACTGCTTTCATGAAAAACATAACCGCCTAAACTAGACGGCGTATAGCCTACATGCATTACTCATTAGGCTAATTGTATTCAGATGTGAATACGATTGATGGCTATTTACAAACGTGTGAAAATAGAAATGAATCGTACACGGCCTCCGAGTCCGAGATGAGACTCTGAGAATATTTAACTACAGGCCTACAGTAGTTCTATATTAGCCTACAGTAGTCCTGTATTAGCCTACAGTAGTCCTGTATTAGCCTACAGTAGTCCTGTATTAGCCTACAATAGTCCTGTATTAGCCTACAGTAGTCCTGTATTAGCCTACAGTAGTCCTGTATTAGCCTACAGCTGGCGGTGTATGATCTGCGAGGGCGGGTCGATACTAGCAATAGGCTAACGACTGATCTAAATCCCCGTTGTCATCAAATCGATGAACAACAGCGGCTGATCCGCGTTGGCTTTATCACCAAATCTCATTTGCTTTCCGCTCTGAGTTATTTCTGTAGTTTATCTACATTGTGTACGCCTATGCAGTTAGATCGTTGGATCATGCTTTGAGATTTCTGTGTTTTTCTCGAGTTAGGTCTGCGGTGGAAACTGTCATCTGTAGTCAACAATCTAAACCTCGCCGTGCAGGCTAAACTTCTATATTCAGCCCTGCACTGATAGATCTATGCAATGAGAACTATTGGCAGTGAGAACTAATTCAGCTTCCTACGCGCTGCTCAGTGCTTCATTCGACACAAACTATCGACAAACTTTAGAGCCGAGCAACACGCCCCACCCATCACACTACTCAGCTCGATTTGTTCCTTCAAGATTATAGAGTATCGTTACTTCTGGTTTATTGTTCAATTAGTCGCCGGTGCTCACTGTCTAACAAGTGCACCCCGCATCGCAGTGCACGACCCTCCTGACCCCGCCAGCCAGGGGCCCAGGCCCGCCCCGATCCGACCCGGCCCCCCCCGCCACCCAGGTTGCCGGTGTCCCGGTTCTGGCTCCGCTTGCCCTCCTACATGCCGAGCTAAACACCGCGCCGCGCCGTGCCGTGCCGTGCCGTGCCACGCTGCCTAACCCCAATTAGCCGTTCACACGTAGCCGAGTGTCGAGTTTCTCCTCGCTCGCTCCCGGCGGCGGGGACACGGCTAGACGTTTTGCGTTGTGGAATTGCGGCGGAACCCCCCACCTCCCCCCCCTCGCTACGCTATTGGTTGATAGCCACCGATAATCAAGTCGAATGTCAACGACTGTTTATAGCTCAGGAAAACTTAGTAGACTGTAACCGTTGATAATGGGCCCACAAGATTTCAGCCAGGACCGGCACACGCCTCTAAGAAGTGGGGCTTGGCCGTTGGCTTCTTACCAAAATTAAAAGGGAACCAGCATTGAAACAATTATCCTTCATGGTAGCTTAAAAAACTGGGGGAGGGTCAGAATGAAAACTGGGGGGGGGGGGGGAGGGGGGCAGGGGGAGAATTAAGGATCGCCGGTCTGGTTGCATATTTTAGCCACTGTCCGGTGTAACGCCGTGTAACTTAAACAATTTTTGTCAATATTGTTTCGTCCCAGATTTTGACTTAAATACTTTGATTTACTATTGGTGCAAAAATCCGCCAGCTGTCAGTTTAACATTGCAAACCACTGACCCGAGACAATAACCCGCGCACTTTGTCTTTATAGTGCTGTTGCAATAAAGGCTATCCACGGACGATAAGCGTGCTATTACCTAGAGATCGCTCTTGTGCTGAATTATCGTGCGACTTTGACACGCGACGCTCTTCACGATTTACCGTGCAGACTGGGCGTGACGGCTGAACGGTTCTGTGCCCTGTATACGGTCCATTCTATATCACGCTCCATCAAGCGCGCCAAATGACTTATCGCTGAAGAGAATAGGGGCTGCTGCAGCTTGCAACTGCTGCCACGGTGCCCGTTGTTAAAGTGGATGGAAGCGCTGTATGATTAACCGCAATTTTTTATCTTCTATCAAAAAATTGCAGATGATCAAAGGTATAAAATGCAAAAATTGTATAAAGTTTAGTTTTTGTGCGGATTAACTTTCGATGCGACTATACACCCGTTTTCTGGTGATATGAGTGAGGAAAAAGTGCTGGTCTGCAATTGATTTTTACATAGCGAGTTTTGATCACAACGAGGTTCGTCCCTACCTCCACACCCACTGGAAAAATTGGGAGTGTATGAACCCGAACGCGCTACAGAGCGAGTCGGTAAAGTGTCCGGAATGAAGGTCGGGCCTTGGGTCGTACCATTTGCCAAATTTTAAAATAATGTTCAGTTTACGATAGCACCACGAGTTTATGGCTAACAGCTGTGGTCTTCCAATGGGCAGATACGCTTCACTACCACATAATCTTGCTCCCGCTGTTTATTATGATACTGCATGGTCTGTGATGTATTGCCTAACAAGAGAAGACACTGCAAAATTATTTAAATAGAATTATATTTAGATGTATTCTAGTTAGTGGATAATATTTAGCTATTTTGCTTCATAAAGTTTGTAGAGCTGCAGTGGCCTAACATTAAATTTTATCGGCGCTCCTTCGGATAATAATTATAATAATTTGATTTTATTTTGCATCAAAACACAGACAGGGTGTAAAAAGTACAAATCACGCCAGATACAAAAAAGGCTAAAACC